>JAJDFG010000146.1:885000-902500 GCA_021039105.1 Scomber colias
GGGGGCTGTCCTCTTCTGGACCTATGTTAAACTGTATACTGTCATTTGTAAACCTAAATAAAAAAAACTTTGTATATTTGTAAAAATAAATAAATATTTAAAATAAAGTGAAGTTCATGATGTAAGTTATGTATGAACATAAATTAGGTTTAGATGTTAAACATTAAGATCAACAATAGTAACAGACAGTCAGTGAACTCACTTCAGAGTCTCCAGTTTGCAGTCTGGACTCTCCACAAAACCACACAGCTGCTTCACTCCTGAATCATACAGGTCATTGAAGCTCAGATTCAGCTCTCTCAGATGGGAGGAGTTGCCCTTCAGAGCTGAGACCAGATAATCACAGCTGATCTCTGACAAACTGCAGCGCCTCAATCTGAATAAAGAATAAATGAAGTCAGTTTAGAAACAAAGTTCATGTTTGAAATGATGAAATGTTTCATAATCTGTTCAGAGCTGAAGAAGATTTAAATGTAGAAGTTTAGAAAATGTGTGTCTGTGTGTGTGTGTATGTCTGTGAGTGTGTGTCTGTTTATGTGTCTGTGTGTGTGTGTGTGTGTGTGTGTGTGTTGTGAAGGATCAATATCAATGATCAGACATTATTGATTAAAACACATTAAAGAATATAATAAAGAAATATTTCTCCTTCATCAAGTAAACTTGATCAGTTTCACACAGATATTAGTTGAGAGGATCTTCTGTTTACAGATGTGACTCTTTACCAACAATTAGAAACATTCATTTAACAACTAACAGTGAACATTTTCTACACTTCCTTTAACAATCACTCATCTTTATAACTACACACTAAACTTTGTATATATTTGGGGGAAGGGGGTGAAGGGCTGCTGTCCTCTTCTGGACCTATGTTAAATTGTATACTGTCATTTGTAAACCTAAATAAAAATACCTTGATAAAAATAAAAAATAAACTTTGTGTATTAATAAAAAATAAATATTCAAAGTAAAGTGAAATTCATGATGTAAGTTATGTATGAACATAAATTAGGTTCAGATGTTAAACATTAAGATCAACAATAGTAACAGACAGTCAGTGAACTGACCTCAGAGTCTCCAGTTTGCAGTCTGGACTCTCCACAAAACCACACAGCTGCTTCACTCCTGAATCCTTCAGGATGTTGGAGCTCAGATCCAGCTTTCTCAGATGGGAGGGGTTGTCCTTCAGAGCTGAGACCAGATAATCACAGCTGATCTCTGACAACCAGCAGCTCCACAATCTGAATAAAGAATAAATGAAGTCAGTTTAGAAACAAAGTTCATGTTTGAAATGATGAAATGTTTCATAATCTGTTCAGAGCTGAAGAAGATTTAAATGTAGAAGTTTAGAACGTGTGTGTGTGTGTGTGTGTGTGTGTGTGTGTGTGTGTGTGTGTGTGTGCGTGTGTCTGTGCGTGTGTATGAGTGTGTGTGTGTGTGTGTGTGTGTGTGTGTGTGTGTGTGTGTGTGTGTGTGTCTGTTTGTCTGTGTGTATATGTGTGTGTGTCTGTATGTGTGTGTGTGTGTGTGTGTCGGTGTGTGTCTATGTATGTGTGTGTGTATGTGTGTCTGTGTGTGTGTGTTAGAGTGTGTGTGTGTGTGTGTGTGTGTGTGTGTGTGTGTGTGTGTGTGTGTGTGTGTGTTATTGTGCATGTGTGTGTGTGTTACTCTGTGTGTGTTAGAGTGTGTGTGTGTATGTGTGTCTGTGTGTGTGTGTTAGAGTGTGTGTGTGTGTGTGTGTGTGTGTGTGTGTGTGTGTGTGTGTGTGTGTGTGTGTGCGTGTGTCTGTGTTCTGAAGCATCAATATCAATGATCAGACATTATTCATTAAACATTAAATAATAATAATAAAGAAATATTTCTCCTTCATCAAGTAAACTTGATAAGTTTGAAACAGAATATTTAGAACTAAATTCCCTCTTTGAGTTTGGATCCCTCCACTGCAGCTCAGCAAGGAAACACTGAAGAAACACAAACATACTTACTTGATATGTGGAACTCAGACTGCTGAAGCCTCATATTAGTTTACACTCTGGAAGTCATTTTTACTCACAACAAGACTGTGGATTTTAAATTCCTGAAAACATTTACATTCTACACATTTGTGTTCAGCAAATCCTGAAAATTATGAACCAAACATTTGAAACTTCACTGAAGAATTTAAATTTAATAAAAAGAAATAAATCTACCAAAGCTACAGTCAGTGAACTCACCTCAGAGTCTTCAGTCTACAGTTTGGACTCTCCAGTCCAGAAGACAGACGCTTCACTGATGAATGAGACAGTTCGTTGAGACTCAGGTCCAGATGTGTCAGATGAGGGTTGGACTTCAGAGCTGAGGCCAAAACTTCACAGTGAGTCTCTGAGAGTCCACAGCGAGAAAGTCTGTAATGACACAAATATTACAACATATGTTATCATGAAAGAGGACACTTTATATTTACTTCATGCATTTGATGATCAAACAGTTTGACATTCACTATTTTTATGAACATCTGATCTTCACATCAGTGGTTCAGGTCATCATTATTTTTTCTGAGACATTTTATTGTCTTAATAGAAAATGACAGTTGAGAGATAATCAGGAAACAAGAGGAGAGAGAGACAGAGAATGACATGCAACAAAGCTCCAGCACCAGAATCAAAGCACAGACCATTAAGCTACCAGAACACTCCCAGTTCAGCTGATGCTGTCTCACTGTGCTTGAATGAAACAATCATTCTCATCACTCTCTCTCAGACCTGCACACTTTAATCTTTGTTTAGCTTTAATCTTGCAGATGAAGGAGAGAACATGGAGTTACATTGAGGCTTCCATAATGTGCACAGTGTGTGTGTGTGATCTGATCCCATGTCTGTCTCCACTAAGTTAACATGAGGACATCTTGATTAGAAAACCACTTTTACTGTCCACTATGTTTAATGTGACTGCAGGATATTTAGACTCAGTTCAGCTCAGTGAACAGTTCCAGTTGAGATAGATCATCTCTCTTTGCTACCTGCTGCTGTCAGGTTCACATCCATAAGCACCTACATTTACTGACTGTTCACAAACACTAATGAAACTAATAATCAAAGATGATTCAGATCTTATTTTAAAGTCTGCTGAGTAAAATCAGGTATTACCTGTATGTCTGATTGTATATCATGTAATAATAACTTTACTGCTTTCACTGATAACTGTAAAATACTGATATATGTTGTGATAAAATGCTGCTGTAATAAAACCTCAACCACAACCTCTAAAGTCCTTCATGTGTTTCACCAGGTTTAAATGAATCCTCCAACACACAAAGGAAGAGAAAGAGAAGAAAACACTGTCAAATCCAATAATGACTAGAAATAAATAGAATAACTGTTCATTAACTTAACAGCTATAAACAACATTATTTAAACTCACAACATTTAAACAGCTCAACAACATCTGAGACTAAATATAACTGACATGTTATTTCACATATAAACAAGTAGAGCACTATTTTAACTATAATAAAACATTTATATTATTTATATTTGAAGAACTAAACTACTAATCTCCACTGATTTATAAAGTTAATCACATCTGGACTTACCGAGCCTTTCTGCAGTTCCTCACAGCTGGGATCAGTCTCTGTCGTCCCTCCTCTGATGTGTTGTACTTCCTCATGTCCAACTCATCCAGAATCTCCTCTGACATCTGCAGCATGTAGGCCAGAGCTGAGCAGTGGATCTCAGAGAGTTCCTTCTCTGATCTGTTCTCTGACTTCAGGAACTCTTGGATCTCCTGATGTACTGAGCAGTCGTTCATCTCCATCAGACAGTGGAAGATGTTGATGCTTCTGTCAGGAGAGATATCACCACTGTTCATCTCCTTCAGGTTGTTGATCACTCTCTGGATGGTTTCTGGACTGTTGTCTGTCTGACCCAGCAGGTCTCCTAAGAGACTCTGGTTGGACTCCAGAGAGAGGCCATGAAGGAAGCGGACAAACAGGTCCAGGTGGCCATTTTTACTCCTGAGAGATTTCAGCATGGCTGCCTTCAGGAAGTCATCCGGAGATGAGTAACTGTCTCTTCCCAGGAAGACATCAAGAGATGAGTAACTGTAGTCTTCTCTCAGGAAGTTCTTCAGTACCTTTGTCTTCCTGCTGGTGTAACAGTGGTACATGTAGACTGCAGCCAGAAACTCCTGAACACTCAGATGAACAAAGCTGTAGACTGGTTTCTGGAAGATCACACTCTCTCTTTTGAAGATCTCTGTACAAACTCCTGATAACACCGAGGCCTCTGTGACATCAAGACCACACTGCTCCAGGTCTTCTTGGTAGAACATGATGTTTCCTTTCTCCAGTTGTTCAAACGCCAGCCTCCCCAGCTTCAAAAGAAGGCTCCTGTCAGCCTCCGTCAGCTGCTGTGGACTTGTCTCATGTCCCTCATCATACTTGTTCTTCTTCCTATTTGTCTGAACCAGCAGGAAGTGTGAGTACATGTCAGTCAGGGTCTTGGGCAGCTCTCCTCTCTGGTCTGTAGTCAACATGTGGTCCAGAACTGTAGCAGTGATCCAGCAGAAGACTGGGATGTGACACATGATGTGGAGGCTCCTGGATGTCTTGATGTGTGAGATGATTGTGCTGGACTGCTCTTCATCACTGAATCTCCTCCTGAAGTACTCCTCCTTCTGGGCGTCAGTGAAGCCTCGTACTTCTGTTACCCTGTCCACACATGAAGGAGGGATCTGATTGGCTGCTGCAGGTCGGGAAGTTATCCAGACGAGAGCCGAGGGAAGCAGCTTCCCCTTGATGAGGTTTGTCAGCAGCACGCTGACGGATGACTTCTGTGTGACATCAGACACGACCTCACTGTTGTTGAAATCCAGTGAAAGTCTGCTTTCATCCAGGCCGTCAAAGATGAACAGAACTTTACAGCCAGCGAGCTTCTCTGCTGTGAGCTTCTGTAATGTTGGATAGAAAACATGGATCAACATTAGCAGACTGTACTGCTTATCTTTGATCAAGTTCAGTGACCTGAACGAGAACAGAATCAGCAGACTGATATCTTGGTTGTTGGAGCGCTGTGCCCAGTCCAGAGTGAACTTCAGCACTGAGAAGGTTTTTCCAACGCCTGCGACGCCGTTCATCAGAACCACTCTGACTCTGTGTAAGACTTCACAGATGTCCTGACACTTGATTGGAGCGTCATGGAGGGTCTTCATCTTGGAAGCTGTTTCAAGCTGCCTCACCTCATGTTGGGTATTAACCTCTTCAGTTTCCTGTTGGTCAGGTAAGACTTTAAAGATGTCCTGACACTTGATTGGAGCGTCATGGAGGGTCTTCTTCTTGGAAGCTGTTTCGAGCTGCCTCACCTCATGTTGGGTATTAACCTCTTCACTCAGTCCCTCTGTGATGTGGACCTCAGTGAAGATGCTGATGAGGAGGATTTCACTTCCTGCTTCATCAGTTCCTTGAGTCACACATTCACATGTGCTACTCAGACTGATCTGATGTTCATCTAAAGCCTCCTGCAGACCACTTTCTGCTGAAAGAGAAGAAAAAAGGTAGAATGAACCAGAAATCAGTGTGACTGTTAATGTTCAGTAGGATAGAGGAGGTAGATTCCTGTTTTCAGAGATGATGACATCAGCAGACAGATCTTCAGTCTTACTTTGTACAGTGCTGGTCTGACTGTCTGTCTGCAGTCCAGGTCTGGTTCTGGATCTGTTTCCACACTGGGGACAGGAGGAGTCTCCTGAGGAAGCAGACTGGTCCAAGTATGAGGTGATGCACTGTCTGCAGAACCAGTATCCACAGCTGGTAGAGGCTGGATCCTTCAGGACGTCCTGACACAAAGAACAGCAGGATAGCTGCTCCTCCACAGAAACAGCCCTCCTCTTCCTCTCTCTGTGACTACAATCACAAGAGTTCAACAGTAATTAGACAGAAACAACAATGTGCCAAATATGTCCCATATTTAGTGTCTTTGAACAGGAACACGTTAAGAGACAGTCTGTATTACATGAGACCAAACATTGTACCTGCTGCTGCAGTCCTTTAGTAAATAAGGACAGACACAGTTTGACTTGTTAGTAAATCCTTAGTAAATATCACCCTGGGTTACCTGCTGCTACTTTACATTTATTGACTGGAAAATCAAACAGCAATAGCAGCCCTGTCTCTGTCCCTGGTTAACATGAACATGAAGATCTGTTGTAGATTACAGCTGAATGGAAGCTACTTCATTATTTCTTTCCTTCATATCTACACTACAACCTTCGTGAAAGCGTCTCACTGAATCATCTTCAGCTCAGTTTACAGTAGAAACAGTCTCTTACTTTGTGTCTGAGGGTCCAGGTTCATTACTGAAGTTTAGAGGTTGATCTTTAGACCGGTCACTCTTCATAGACAGACAGCTGGATATTACAGACTCTGCTCTCTGTCTGTAGAAACAACAGTTATTTAACACATATAATTGAGTTGTTATATAGTTCAGATGTAACATGAATAAATATAATAAATATAACTAATAGTTCTGTTCATATCTCCTTTTGCATGTTCTGCAAACTGGATCAATTTCACTCAAGAGGTTTTAACATCTACATGTTTGTCTGATATTTGATTGTGTTACAACTAATGATTTTATATAACAGTTTATTTAGTGACAGTTAAACTAAAGGCACTGCTGCCTGATGCTGGACTGTCACATTAACTTGTTCCTGTCTACAAAGCAAACAACACAATCTGTCCTCTGCTACTTAACCTGTATTAAATATTGGTTCAAGCAACTAATAAACATTTAACAACAGCAATCAAACATCTTTCACTAAATGAAAAATATAAATGAAGAAATAATGCAGTCAATGCTCAAAGACCAAAAGGATCATTGACTGAATTATAAAAAACTCAGTTTTATAAAATAAATATTGTCGTAATGTAGATTATCAAATGATATTAAACTGAATCATCTTCAGGTCAGTTTACAGTAGAAACAGTCTCTTACTTTGTGTCTGAGGGTCCAGGTTCATTACTGAAGTTTGGACCCTCACCATTAGACCAGTCACTCTTCATAGACAGACAGCTGGATATTACAGACTCTACTCCGTCCTCCTCTTCCTCCTCTTTCTTCATCTTCTGGAGTCTGAGAGGTAAACCAGTAACACTGGAGACACACACACATACTCAGTATAATAAACCTTCAATGTTGAGTTTCAATGTTCCTCTCTCTCCTCTCTGCCAACCGGTCAGTTGATGTTCTCCCACTCTGAGTCTGGTTCTGAGGTTTCTTCCTGTTAAAACTGATTTTTTTCAAACACAGCTCATGTGGGAATGTTGGGTCTCTTTAAAATTAAACTTAAAGAGTTCGCTTTAGCTTATTTGAGGATTTTCAGTCTGGATTTAGAGCTCATCATAGTATAGAGAGTAAATGTTACTAATGACCTTCTAACTTCATCAGACAATGGACTTCTCTCTGTCCTCATCCTGTTAGATCTTAGTGCTGCCTTTGACACTATTCATCATCAAATCCTGTTGCAGAGACTTGAACATTTAATTGGTATTAAAGGAACAGCATTAAAATGGTTTAAATCATATTTATCTGATAGATTTCAGTTTGTAAATGTTAATGATAAATCCTCCATGCAAACAAAAGTTAGACACAGTGTTCCTCAAGGTTCAGTGCTTGGACCAATACTATTCTCCTTATATATGCTTCCTTTACTTAATACTATTCTCCTTATATATGCTTCCTTTAGTTAATACTATTCTACTTATATATGCTTCCTTTACTTAATACTATTCTCCTTATATATGCTTCCTTTAGTTAATACTATTCTACTTATATATGCTTCCTTTAGGAAACATTATTTGGAAACGCTCAATAAATGTTCATTGTTATGCAGACGATACTCAATTATATCTCTCAATAAAGCCAAATGAAACTAACCAGTTAACTAAACTACAAACATGCATTAAGGACATGGATGACCTGCAACTTCCTGTTATTAAACTCAGTTAATAGTTATTGTGCTTGGCTCTAAACACATTATCTAATGACATAACTACTCTGGATGGCATTACTCTGGCCTCCAGCACCACTGTAAGGAACCTAGGAGTTATATTTGATCAGGATTTGTCCTTTAATTCCCACATAAAACAAATTTCAAGGACTGCCTTCTTTCATCTGCGTAATATTGTCAAAATTAGACATATCCTGTCTCAAAATGATGCTGAAAAACTAGTCCATGCATTTGTTACTTCTAGGCTGGACTACTGTAATTCATTATTATCAGGCTGTCCTAACAAGTCTCTAAAGACTCTCCAGCTGGTCCAGAATGCAGCTGCTCGTGTTCTGACAAAAACTAGAAAGAGAGATCATATTACTCCCATCTTGGCTTCACTGCATCGACTTCCTGTAAAATCTAGAATAGAATTCAAAATCCTCCTCCTCACCTTCAAGACTCTCAATGATCAGGCTCCATCATATCTGAAAAGGCTCATAGAACCTTATGAATCTATCAGAACACTGTGCTCCCAGCTCATAGAACCTTATGAATCTATCAGAACACTGCGCTCCCAGCTCATAGAACCTCATGAACCTACTCGAACACTGCGCTCCCAGCTCATAGAACCTTATGAACCTACTAGAACACTGCCCTCCCAGCTCATAGAACCTTATGAACCTACTAGAACACTGCGCTCTCAGCTCATAGAACCTTATGAACCTACTAGAACACTGCCCTCCCAGCTCATAGAACCTTATGAACCTACTAGAACACTGTGCTCCCAGCTCATAGAACCTTATGTACCTACTAGAACACTGCACTCCCAGCTCATAGAACCTTATGAATCTATCAGAGTACTGCGCTCCCAGCTCATAGAACCTCATGAACCTACTCGAACACTGCGCTCTCAGCTCATAGAACCTTATGAACCTACTAGAACACTGCGCTCCCAGCTCATAGAACCTTATGAACCTACTAGAACACTGTGCTCCCAGCTCATAGAACCTTATGTACCTACTAGAACATTGTGCTCCCAGCTCATAGAACCTTATGAACCTACTAGAACACTGTGCTCCCAGCTCATAGAACCTTATGAACCTACTATAACACCACTGTGCTCCCAGCTCATAGAACCTTATGAACCTACTAGAACACTGCGCTCCCAGCTCATAGAACATTATGAACCTACTAGAACACCACTGTGCTCCCAGCTCATAGAACCTTATGAACCTACTAGAACACTGCGCTCCCAGCTCATAGAACATTATGAACCTACTAGAACACTGCGCTCCCAGCTCATAGAACCTTATGAACCTACTAGAACACTGTGCTCCCAGCTCATAGAACATTATGAACCTACTAGAACACTGCGCTCCCAGCTCATAGAACCTTATGAACCTACTAGAACACTGTGCTCCCAGCTCATAGAACCTTATGAACCTACTAGAACACTTTGCTCCTAGCTCATAGAACCTTATGAACCTACTAGAACACTGTGCTCCCAGCTCATAGAACCTTATGAACCTACTAGAACACTGCGCTCCCAGCTCATAGAACCTTATAAACCTACTACAACACTGCGCTCCCAGCTCATAGAACCTTATGAACCTACTAGAACACTGTGCTCCCAGCTCATAGAACCTTATGAACCTACTAGAACACTGCGCTCCCAGCTCATAGAACCTTATAAACCTACTAGAACACTTTGCTCCTAGCTCATAGAACCTTATGAACCTACTAGAACACTGTGCTTCCAGCTCATAGAACCTTATGAACCTACTAGAACACTGTGCTCCCAGCTCATAGAACCTTATAAACCTACTACAACACTGCACTCCCAGCTCATAGAACCTTATGAACCTACTAGAACACTGCACTCCCAGCTCATAGAACCTCATGAACCTACTAGAACACTGCGCTCCCAGCATGCAGGCCTATTTGTTGTTCCTAGTATCTCTAAAAGTAGAACAGGAGGCAGAGCCTTCAGTTCTCAGGTTCCTCTCCTGTGGAACCATCTCCCAGATTGGTTCCGGGGGGCAGAACCCTCTCTACGTTTAAGAGTAGGCTTCAAACGTTCCTTTGTGATAAAGCTTATAGTTTGGGCCGTTTCCAGCTCCTAGTTTATGCTACTATAAGCTTAAACTGCCGGGGGACTCCCATGATGTACTGGGCTCCTCTCTCCTCCTCCCTCTCTCTCTCTATCCATCCATCTATATCCATTAACATTCATGTTCTATTAATGCATTCAATAAGCTAAACTTCTTCCCCGGAGTTGTCTGTGCTTTCTGGTCTCACAGGTAATCTGGGCCTGTAGACGTCTGGATGACAGATTGGTTCTGAGGGTTCTTTCTGTTAAAAGGGAGTTTTTTCTCTCCACTGTCACCAAGTGCTGCTCATGTGGGAATGTTGGGTCTCTTTAAATGAAACCTGAAGAGTTCGGTTTAGACCTGCTCTATGTGGAAAGAGCCTTCACATGACTCTGTTGTGATTTGGAGCTTTATAAATAAAGATTGATTGATTGAGAGCAGCAATCAAACATCTTTCACTAAATGAAAAGATATAAATAAAGAAATAATGCAGTCAATGCTCAAACTACAAAAGGATCAGTGACTGAATTATAAAAAACTCAGTTTTATAAAATAAATATTGTTGTAATGAAGATTATCAAATGATATTAAACTGAATCATCTTCAGGTCAGTTTACAGTAGAAACAGTCTCTTACTTTGTGTCTGAGGGTCCAGGTTCAGTACTGAAGTATAGAGGACGACCTTTAGACCGGTCACTCTTCATAGACAGACAGCTGGATATTACAGACTCTGCTCCGTCCTCCTCTTCCTCCTCTATCTTCATCTTCTGGAGTCTGAGAGGTAAACCAGTAACACTGGAGACACACACACATACACAGTATAATAAACCCAGTCCTGCCTCTCAACTTAGTAGCTTCTTATTAGTTGACATGACTTTAACTACAACCATGTGTGTTTTCTAGTCATCACAAAGAGAAACTTTGACTCTGGTTTAAATCCAACAAACACACTTCAGATAAACATGTGTGTGCTTCTTAACTGTGACTTCTCTCTATTTAGAGCTCAGCAGTGAGTCACGTGACATCGCTGTGAGGACGCACAAACCAGGAAAACAACAACAGGAAACAACGTTTAACACCTCAAACTCTGTCATTTCACATTTAATCAACTAAACAATGAATGTGATCAATAATCATCAGATTGATCAATAATGACAGTAATCATTATTTACAGTCCTGATATTAACACTCACCTGCCTCACACTGTTTTCCTGCTTCTGCTCTGATGTGAAATGGTGACTGACTGGACACTTGAAACTTTAACTTCCTGTCTGTTTGTTCCTCTTTTTCATTAACTGGAAGTCACGTGTGTGTGTGTGTGTGTGTGTGTGTGTGTGTGTGTGTGTGTGTGTGTGTGTGTGTGTGTGTGTGTGAACATAACATACGCCACGTAATGTTTTATAACATTTACAAGCAGACATCAGACGTCATTTACAAGTTGCATCCACTCTAATCTAGTCATTTAAAGGATGGGTTCACAATTTTTCAAGTCTGAAAATCCAACACACTGTTAAAGATGAAACCAGTCAGCAGTGTGTAGTCGGCTCACATTTCAGATGTCTATGAGTTGTTAACAGCTCCACCAAATACTGATTCTTCCCTCTAAACTTCTCACATGCTTTCATTTCAATAAATGTTCAAATGATCCAATATTTCAGCAAAAATCAAAGATTAGAGAAAAAGTCCAAAAACTGAAAACACATTTGTGTATCAGAACTTAGTTTTTTCTTCTTTCCCATTAATCATCTCAGCAGCCCTCACATTTATCTGCTGACCCTTTGGAGGGGCCCCACCCCTAGGTTGGGAACCACTAGACTAGCTAACTGTATATATAGTAGTGTAAACTAGCTAACCGTATATAAAGTAGTATAAACTAGCTAACTGTATATAAAGTAGTATAAACTAGCTAACCGTATATAAAGTAGTATAAACTAGCTAACTGTATATATAGTAGTGTAAACTAGCTAACCGTATATAAAGTAGTATAAACTAGCTAACTGTATATAAAGTAGTATAAACTAGCTAACTGTATATAAAGTAGTGTAAACTAGCTAACTGTATATAAAGTAGTATAAACTAGCTAACTGTATATAAAGTAGTATAAACTAGCTAACTGTATATAAAGTAGTATAAACTAGCTAACTGTATATAAAGTAGTGTAAACTAGCTAACTGTATATAAAGTAGTGTAAACTAGCTAACTGTATAAAGTAGTATAAACTAGCTAACCGTATATAAAGTAGTATCAACTAGCTAACTGTATATAAAGTAGTATAAACTAGCTAACTGTATATAAAGTAGTAAACTAGCTAACTGTATATAAAGTAGTGTAAACTAGCTAACTGTATATAAAGTAGTATAAACTAGCTAACTGTATATAAAGTAGTATAAACTAGCTAACTGTATATAAAGTAGTGTAAACTAGCTAACTGTATATAAAGTAGTGTAAACTAGCTAACTGTATAAAGTAGTATAAACTAGCTAACCGTATATAAAGTAGTATCAACTAGCTAACCGTATATAAAGTAGTATAAACTAGCTAACTGTATATAAAGTAGTAAACTAGCTAACTGTATATAAAGTAGTGTAAACTAGCTAACTGTATATAAAGTAGTGTAAACTAGCTAACTGTATATAAAGTAGTGTAAACTAGCTCCACCTCCAGCATCTACAACAGTAACATGCTGCTCTAACACTGATGCTTCACTATTAATAATCTAATGATGTCATATATAATAATATATCACTATTTTTACTGTAATACTGCATACTACATCACTATAATACTGCAGTACTTTTACTGTAATACTGCATACTACATCACTATAATACTGCAGTACTTTTACTGTAATACTGCATACTACATCACTATAATACTGCAGTACTTTTACTGTAATACTGCATACTACATCACTATAATACTGCAGTACTTTTACTGTAATACTGCATACTACATCACTATAATACTGCAGTACTTTTACTGTAATACTGCATACTACACCACTATAATACTGCAGTACTTTTACTGTAATACTGCATACTACGTCACTATAATACTGCAGTACTTTTACTGTAATACTGCATACTACATCACTATAATACTGCAGTACGTTTACTTGTAATGAATATTTGTATATTGCTGTATTAGTACTTTTACTGCTGATATAATTTCAAACTCATTTTGATTAAAATTCAAGGAAATGTAAATGCTTTCCCATAGCACAGACTCTTTAGAGCAGTGGGACTAAAAGTGCTACTCAGGGTTCTTTGTTTGGTTTCCAAGGTTTTGATTTTACACTGTGACTCAATCACCCAGGTCTCTGATTGGATACTCCACTCCTGCCTGTCACATGACACCCACTTTGTTAACTACCTCATTGGCTGATACATGTCTGGATTATTGGTTATTATACATATATTTCTGTACCTTTTTGACTTCCCTTCCCTGTTTAAATAGTGTTTTATGACCCTGATGAATTAATGAAGTTCTTCTATACCACACATGTTTCTGGAGCTTTTATTCCTCCTCGAGAAGCCATCACTTCAACACCTGCAAGGTCTGGCATGAAGCAAAGAGTGAATGAACAACAGGAGTATATATACTGGCTAGATTACAGATGAGCTGCAGCTGAGAGTCCAGGTGAACAGAGTTAACTGATGAGGTGGGAGTGGCTGACTGGCAGGGGTGGAGCAGGGTTGGGGTGAGTCGAAATTTACCAGAGTTGCAGGAAAAGAGCAGAACTGTGACAATCTGAGCTTTCATGAATGCACCATCAGTGACTCTCAGCTCTGAATGAACAGAGAGGTAAATCATTAAGTGATTGATTAATTTCAAATCCATTTGATGAAGAAATGTAAATGATTTTCCGCTGCACAGACCCGTACAGCCTGACTATCACTGCAGGGATTATTATGTATATTTATGTCTAACTAAATCTGTTCACATTCAGTCGACACAGTTTAGATTTTCAGCTGCATAAACCCACCTTGGCAGCTTCCCCACATGTCTGGATTATTGGTTTATTAGATGTATGTTTTGTACCTTTTTGACTCCCCTTCTGTGTTTAAATAGTGTTTATAATGTGTTTTATGATCCTGATGAATTAATAAAGTTCTTCTATACTACACAATCCAGTCTGTTCATTATCTCCACTGATTATAAATGAAATATTCGACTCATAAACCGCTCTGCTGTTAATTTAAGTTTATTATGTGAAATATTCAGACAGGTTCTTCTTCATTTATAATAATTCTTTATTTAAAAACCACAACAAGCAGCTGAGTCAAGATCGATCGTCTAAAGATGGAGAACAAACCAGACTTCCTGCGATCTGAAGAGAAAAGAAACTTTTAACTGATGCTGCAGCGATTAATCGACCAATCAATTAATCAATTAATCAATCGACAGAAAATTAATCTCCAAATATGTTGATAATATAATACAATAAAATTCTACATTCTGACATTTTATGGACTAAACAATGAATTGATTCCTGGAGAAAATAATCAACAGATGAACTGATAATGTAAATATGATCAGTGATTATTGATGAATCATTGATAATGAATCTGTAGTTTTTCTCGCTCTAAGACATTTTCACCATCACGTTGTTGTACGGTGAATGTCGCCGTCGCTCCTCCTCCTGCGCCTCCTCCCCCCTGTCCTCTTCTTCTTCTCCTTCTCCTTCTCTTCTTTCTTCTTCCTCCTCTTCTCCTTCTTCTTCTTCTTCTTCTTCATTGGTGCTCTGTGGAGAAAGAAATGCCCTCTGGGGTCGCTTGGGGACAGCGTAGTCGTCCACTCGGGGGTTGTACGGATACTCGTGACCTTTAGGATCAGCTGTCGTCCCCATAATCATCCAGGCGTCTCTTCTCATCTCCTCTGGGTCGTCGTACACAGAGGGAGGAGTGGAGGAAGCCTGAGCCGCGGCGGCGCAGCCTTCGGGCTCGTCGTAGATGTGCTCCTGCTTCCCGTAAACCGGCCCGGCGGCGGGGGCGGCGATCGGGAAGATGTTTCTGATCTTCATCTCGTCGATGCTGTCGTACAGCGGGTCGGCGCCCTGCTCGCCGCTGTGAGCCTGATGGCAGTTCATGATGTTGGCCATGACGTTCTTGGCGATGGTGTCGAAGGGGAGCGAGTACTCCGGCTCCGGGGGGATCACGGGGGGGGTGCAGGGCGCCGCCATGTCACCGCCTCTCTTCCCTCGCTTGGTGCTCCGCTGCGTGGTCGCCAGGTTGATCTTAGAGTACGCCTCGTCTGGGCTGGAGCTCAGGTTGGGGCTGAGGCGGGGGTGGGGGGCGCTGCCGGAGCCGGGGCCCGGGCCCGCCGAGGCACCCGGCTCAGGCAGCGGGCAGCTGGAGATCATCTTCACCTGGTTCTTACGAGGAACGGGCAGACCGCGAGTCTCCAGAGTCAAACTCTTCACTCCGGTCAGAGTCTTGTCGATCGGCGGCTCGAGACGAGACTGAAAGCAGAGTTCACAATCAGTCATCAATCAATAATCAATAATCTATAATCAATAATCAGTCATGATTATCAGTCAGTTCCTGTTCAAGACTAAAAGCTGCTTCAGTCACCATCAAACCCGACTTTCAATCATCATCTACTTCACTTTAATGATCAATTGATTTTATGATCAACATTAAAGTTCAAAGTTCAAAGTCAACTTTATTGTCCATCCTGCTACATGAACAGGAGGACTGAAATTATGTTTCTCTCAATACAATAATAATAAAGTGGCTGGTGGTGTATAGTGTGAATGTGTGTGTATATATTGGTGGGGGGGGGGGGGGGGGGGTAGACTAGTTCCTGTGTTGGCAGAGGGATGAGAATTTGTTGGGGTCAAATTTTCATATATATCCAAACGAAATATGAGGATCTCAATCATCTGTGTTTAAAATGATTTAGTTTTTATAATTGAATTTAAAAAATACATTTGATTGAATTGTGATCATTTAAGCTGCAGTGTGTGTGTCTCACCAGCGGGGGGCGCTGCTGCTGCTGCTGCTGCTGTGAGGGGGTGCTCTCTTTGTCTTTGTGATGACTCGCCTGAAAATGAGGCGGGTCGCTCACCATGCTGTAGACACAGTCGCCCTGCAGAGAGAGGTCAAAGAGAGGTCACTGAGAGGTCACAGAGAGATCACAGAGAGGTCTATGTTCCCTCATCCCTATGTTCCCTCATCCCTATGTTCCCTCATCCCTATGTCCCCTCAGCTCCATGTTCCCTCAGCTCTATGTTCCCTCAGCTCTATGTTCCCTCAGCTCTATATTCCCTCAGCTCTATGTTCCCTCACCTCTATGTTCCCTCAGCCCTATGTTCCCTCAACTCTATGTTTCCTCAGCCATATGTTCCCTCAACGCTATGTTCCCTCAGCCTTTGGTTCCCTCAACGCTATGTTCCCTCAGCCCTATGTTCCCTCAGCTCTATGTTCCCTCAGCTCTATGTTGCCTCACCTCTATGTTCCCTCAGCCCTATGTTCCCTCAACTCTATGTTTCCTCAGCCATATGTTCCCTCACCTCTATGTTCCCTCATCCCTATGTTCCCTCATCCCTATGTTCCCTCAGCTCTATGTTCCCTCAGCTCTATGTTCCCTCAGCCCTATGTTCCCTCAACTCTATATTCCCTCAGCCCTATGTTCCCTCAACTCTATGTTCCCTCAGCTCTATGCTCCCTCAACTCTATATTCCCTCAGCCATATGTTCCCTCAACTCTATGTTCCCTCATCCCTATGTTCCCTCATCCCTATGTTCCCTCAGCTCTATGTTCCCTCTGCTCTATGTTCCCTCAGCCCTATGTTCCCTCAACTCTATATTCCCTCAGCCCTATGTTCCCTCAACTCTATGTTCCCTCAACTCTATGTTCCCTCAGCTCTATGTTCCCTCAGCTCTATGTTCCCTCAGCCCTATGTTCCCTCAGTACTATGTTCCCTCAACCCCATGTTCCCTCAGTCCTATGTTCCCTCTGCTCTATGTTCCCTCATCCCTATGTTCCCTCATCACTATGTTCCCGCTAACTCTGTGTTCTCTCAACTCTATGTTCCCTCAGTCCTATGTTCCCTCTGCTCTATGTTCCCTCAGCTCTATGTTCCCTCATCTCTATGTTCCCTCATCCCTATGTTCCCTCATCCCCATGTTCCCTATTCCCCATGTTCCCTCAGCTTTATGTTCCCTCAACGCTATGTTCCCTCAGCCTTTTGTTCCCTCAACGCTATGTTCCCTCAGCTCTATGTTCCCTCACCTCTATGTTCCCTCAGCCCTATGTTCTCTCAACTCTATGTTTCCTCAGCCATATGTTCCCTCACCTCTGTTTCCTCAGCCCTATGTTCCCTAAACTCTATGTTTCCTCAGCCCTATGTTCCCTAAACTCTATGTTCCCTCAGCCCTATGTTCCCTCAGCTCTATGTTCCCTCAGCCCTATGTTCCCTCAGCTCTATGTTCCCTCAACTCTATG
>JAJDFG010000146.1:910000-915000 GCA_021039105.1 Scomber colias
TTGAGTTCACCAAACATGACACAGAAAAACATCACATGCACCGTCACATGAGAGAAGCTGAAACCAGATCATTTGGGTTTAGTTGCATAAGAAATGACTAAATCTATAATTAGTAAATATATATATACCTACGGTCAGGTCCAGTATTTGGACACTTACATACGTTTTCTTGATTTACATGTTCAACATATTCATCTTACAGTTATATAATGAATATGAGTTTAAAGTGCAGACTCTGAGCTTTAATCCAGATTGGATAAAGGGTTTAGGAATCACAGCTCTTTAATATGTACCAGCTTCTTTTTGAGAGGATATAATTGGACAACTGATTTTTTAAATTTTTGTATTATTATATTTTTTGGGGCTTTTTGTCTTTAATGTTCAAGTAAGTAGAGAGAGACAGGAAACTGGAGGCAGAGCCGGGGGAATGACACACAGGATAGGACCACTCGGTGCGGGATTCAAACCGGGGTCGCCTGCAGTGAGGACTGTAGCCTCAACACATGGGGCGGGTCCTCTACCAACTGAGCTAAACACCGCCAGGGACAACTGATTTAAAAGCTGTTTCATGGACAGATGTGGACAAGTCCTTCGTTATTTCATCATTAATGAAGCAGATTAAAGGTCTGGAGTTGATTCCAGGTGTGGTCTTTGTACTTGGAAGCTTTTCCTGTGAAGCTACAACATGCAACCAAACGAGCTCTCAATGCAAAACACGTCCAAAACAACAGAGATTAGGACCAAATCAACAGTCTGGTGCATTCTGGGAAATGTCCACAGAGGACAGCAGTGGTGGATGACTGCAGGATCCTTTCATGGTTCATAAAAACCCTCCAACACCGATGTCCAGGAGGTAAACATCATTATCTAACTCTACCATGAAGAGAAACCTTAACCCTGCAAACCAGTCATAGACCTCAGGGACGTGATGGCAGTGTGATGGTTGGACATGTATGATGGAGGCAGTGTGATGCATGATGGAGGCAGTGTGATGGAGACAGTGTGATGGTTGGACATGCATGATGGAGGCAGTGTGATGCATGATGGAGGCAGTGTGATGGAGGCAGTGTGATGCATGATGGAGGCAGTGTGATGGTTGGACATGCATGATGGAGCCAGTGTGATGCATGATGGAGGCAGTGTGATGCATGGTGGAGGCAGTGTGATGCATGGTGGAGGCATGATGGAGGCAGTGTGATGGAGCCAGTGTGATGCATGATGGAGGCAGTGTGATGCATGGTGGAGGCAGTGTGATGCATGATGGAGGCAGTGTGATGCATGGTGGAGGCAGTGTGATGGAGGCAGTGTGATGGAGCCAGTGTGATGCATGATGGAGGCAGTGTGATGTATGATGGAGGCAGTGTGATGTATGATGGAGGCAGTGTGATGCATGATGGAGGCAGTGTGATGGTTGGACATGTATGATGGAGGCAGTGTGATGCATGATGGAGGCAGTGTGATGCATGATGGAGGCAGTGTGATGGAGGCAGTGTGATGGAGGCAGTGTGATGGAGCCAGTGTGATGCATGATGGAGGCAGTGTGATGCATGGTGGAGGCAGTGTGATGCATGATGGAGGCAGTGTGATGCATGGTGGAGGCAGTGTGATGCATGGTGGAGGCAGTGTGATGCATGGTGGAGGCAGTGTGATGCATGATGGAGGCAGTGTGATGTATGATGGAGGCAGTGTGATGCATGGTGGAGGCAGTGTGATGCATGGTGGAGGCAGTGTGATGCATGGTGGAGGCAGTGTGATGCATGATGGAGGCAGTGTGATGGTTGGACATGTATGATGGAGGCAGTGTGATGCATGATGGAGGCAGTGTGATGCATGATGGAGGCAGTGTGATGTATGATGGAGGCAGTGTGATGTATGATGGAGGCAGTGTGATGCATGGTGGAGGCAGTGTGATGCATGGTGGAGGCAGTGTGATGCATGGTGGAGGCAGTGTGATGGTTGGACATGTATGATGGAGGCAGTGTGATGCATGATGGAGGCAGTGTGATGGAGGCAGTGTGATGGAGGCAGTGTGATGGAGCCAGTGTGATGCATGATGGAGGCAGTGTGATGCATGGTGGAGGCAGTGTGATGCATGATGGAGGCAGTGTGATGCATGGTGGAGGCAGTGTGATGCATGGTGGAGGCAGTGTGATGCATGGTGGAGGCAGTGTGATGCATGATGGAGGCAGTGTGATGTATGATGGAGGCAGTGTGATGCATGGTGGAGGCAGTGTGATGCATGGTGGAGGCAGTGTGATGCATGATGGAGGCAGTGTGATGCATGGTGGAGGCAGTGTGATGCATGATGGAGGCAGTGTGATGGTTGGACATGTATGATGGAGGCAGTGTGATGCATGATGGAGGCAGTGTGATGCATGATGGAGGCAGTGTGATGGAGGCAGTGTGATGGAGCCAGTGTGATGCATGATGGAGGCAGTGTGATGCATGGTGGAGGCAGTGTGATGCATGATGGAGGCAGTGTGATGCATGGTGGAGGCAGTGTGATGCATGGTGGAGGCAGTGTGATGGTTGGACATGTATGATGGAGGCAGTGTGATGCATGATGGAGGCAGTGTGATGGAGGCAGTGTGATGGAGGCAGTGTGATGGAGCCAGTGTGATGCATGATGGAGGCAGTGTGATGCATGATGAAGGCAGTGTGATGGTTGGACATGTATGATGGAGGCAGTGTGATGGAGGCAGTGTGATGGTTGGACATGTATGATGGAAGCAGTGTGATGGAGGCAGTGTGATGGTTGGACATGCATGATGGAGGCAGTGTGATGGAGGCAGTATGATGCATGATGGAGGCAGTGTGATGGAGGTAGTGTGATGGCTGGACATGCATGATGGAGGCAGTGTGATGCATGATGGAGGCAGTGTGATGGAGGCAGTGTGATGGCTGGACATGCATGATGGAGGCAGTGTGATGCATGATGGAGGCAGTGTGATGCATGGTGGAGGCAGTGTGATGCATGATGGAGGCAGTGTGATGCATGGTGGAGGCAGTGTGATGCATGGTGGAGGCAGTGTGATGGTTGGCAGTGATGGAGGCAGTGTGATGGAGGCAGTGTGATGGCTGGACATGCATGATGGAGGCAGTGTGATGCATGATGGAGGCAGTGTGATGCATGATGGAGGCAGTGTGATGCATGATGGAGGCAGTGTGATACATGGTGGAGGCAGTGTGATGCATGATGGAGGCAGTGTGATGGAGGCAGTGTGATGGCTGGACATGCATGATGGAGGCAGTGTGATGGAGGCAGTGTGATGGCTGGACATGCATGATGGAGGCAGTGTGATGCATGATGGAGGCAGTGTGATGGAGGTAGTGTGATGGGTGGACATGCATGATGGAGGCAGTGTGATGCATGATGGAGGCAATGTGATGGAGGCAGTGTGATGGCTGGACATGCATGATGGAGGCAGTGTGATGCATGATGGAGGCAGTGTGATGGAGGCAGTGTGATGGTGGGACATGCATGATGGAGGCAGTGTGATGGTTGGACATGCATGGTGGAGGCAGTGTGATGCATGGTGGAGGCAGTGTGATGCATGATGGAGGCAGTGTGATGGAGGCAGTGTGATGGAGGCAGTGTGATGGTTGGACATGCATGGTGGAGGCAGTGTGATGCATGATGGAGGCAGTGTGATGGAGGCAGTGTGATGGAGGCAGTGTGATGGTTGGACATGCATGGTGGAGGCAGTGTGATGCATGATGGAGGCAGTGTGATGCATGATGGAGGCAGTGTGATGCATGATGGAGGCAGTGTGATGCATGGTGGAGGCAGTGTGATGCATGATGGAGGCATGATGGAGGCAGTGTGATGGAGGCAGTGTGATGCATGGTGGAGGCAGTGTGATGCATGATGGAGGCATGATGGAGGCAGTGTGATGGTGGGACATGCATGATGGAGGCAGTGTGATGGTGGGACATGCATGATGGAGGCAGTGTGATGGAGGCAGAGTGATGGAGGCAGTGTGATGCATGGTGGAGGCAGTGTGATGGAGGCAGAGTGATGGAGGCAGTGTGATGGAGGCAGTGTGAGGTTCCATGTTTCCACAGAAGGAGGACTGTGGGTTTAGTCCTCCATCACTTCCTGTTAACATGATGAAGGATCTAATGCTCAGTATGAACAGGAGGAATCATTACACACACACACACACACACACACACACACACACACACACACACACACACACACACACACACACACTGACTGCTGCTTCACGACACACTTTAAAAACTGTGAGCTCGTCCTTTAACCGACTTGACTCATCTCAGCTTTAAATAACCTTTATCTGATCCTGTGAGATGACCAAAAACAAGCCTGTGCTTCAGCAGCGAGCGACCACAACGCTTCCCTCCGACTTACACAACCGCTCGTCATCACTACCGGCCTCATTAACGCTACACCTAAAACTACGGACTGTGGGTTTAGTCCTCCATCACTTCCTGTAAACATTACGAAGGATCTAATGCTCAGTATGAACAGGAGGAATCATTACACACACACACACACACACACACACACACACACACACACACACACACACTGACTGTTGGTTTCAGTCCAAAGAAGAAGTGAACTTGTCCTTTAAAATGTAAGCACGAGGCTGTTAGCCGCCAACGCTAACTCCAGCTGTTGCTAAGTGTGTTATCTTAAACCGACAGCTGGTCTGATGGTTCAGAGATAAACGACTTCAAAGCTTCTTCTTCTTTTCCTCCAAACTCAGCTCTCTGTCGTTTCTTCAGTTTTCTGTTCAACCTTCAGTCAGACTTCCTCAACCAAACCTCACTTCCTCTCTCTCGCGCACTCTTTCCCATCGCAGTTTTTCATCGCTGCTAAATATAGCAGCCTGCGGTGGGGTGACACATCACACACACACACACACACACACACACACACACACACACACACACACACACCACGGCTTGACTTGACTCAGACTCGAGATGTGAGACTCATCAACAATCTTCATCCTGTTCATTTATTTTAG
>JAJDFG010000146.1:920000-932997 GCA_021039105.1 Scomber colias
CTACAGTCATTACGGTAGTTTAACCCAGATCCTGCTGCTACTACAGTCATTACGGTAGTTTAACCCAGACTCCTGCTGCTACTACAGTCATTATGGTAGTTTAACCCAGGCTCCTGCTGCTACTACAATCATTATGGTAGTTTAACCCAGACTCCTGCTGCTACTACAGTCATTACAGTAGTTTAACCCAGACTCCTGCTGCTACTACAGTCATTACAGTAGTTTAACCCAGACTCCTGCTGCTACTACAGTCATTACAGTAGTTTAACCCAGACTCCTGTTGCTACTACAGTCATTACCGTAGTTTAACCCAGACTCCTGCTGCTACTACAGTCATTACGGTAGTTTAACCCAGACTCCTGCTGCTACTACAGTCATTACGGTAGTTTAACCCAGACTCCTGCTGCTACTACAGTCATTACCGTAGTTTAACCCAGACTCCTGCTGCTACTACAGTCATTACCGTAGTTTAACCCAGACTCCTGCTGCTACTGCAGTCATTACGGTAGTTTAACCCAGACTCCTGCTGCTACTACAGTCATTACGGTAGTTTAACCCAGACTCCTGCTGCTACTACAGTCATTACGGTAGTTTAACCCAGACTCCTGCTGCTACTACAGTCATTACGGTAGTTTAATCCAGACTCCTGCTGCTACTACAGTCATTAACCCAGACTCCTGCTGCTACTACAGTCATTACGATAGTTTAATCCAGACTCCTGCTGCTACTACAGTCATTACGGTAGTTTAACCCAGACTCCTGCTGCTACTACAGTCATTACCGTAGTTTAACCCAGACTCCTGCTGCTACTTCAGTCATTACCGTAGTTTAACCCAGACTCCTGCTGCTACTACAGTCATTACGGTAGTTTAACCCAGACTCCTGCTGCTACTACAGTCATTACGGTAGTTTAACCCAGACTCCTGCTGCTACTACAGTCATTACGGTAGTTTAACCCAGACTCCTGCTGCTACTACAGTCATTACCGTAGTTTAACCCAGGCTCCTGCTGCTATGTGTGTGTGTGTGTGTGTGTGTGTGTGTGTGTGTGTGTGTGTGTGTGTACCTACAGGAAAGGCGATCTCACACAGTTTGTGCGTCCAGTCGTCCAGCTGTTGGCGTTCGGCGGCAAACACGTAGATCTTCTCGGTGGTCTCCACCAGGAAGGGTCCGGTGTCTCTGGGGCAGCCGTCCATCTCCACCTCCGACACCCGGATACAGTCGGCCAGACGGATCACCTAGGAGACGACAGCCGCTGTCACCATGGAAACACTAGGCCTTATCACTATGGCAACGCTATGGATCACATGATGCACAATAATAACCAGAGTAGTTAACCCTCCTGTCGTCCTTCCTTCCTTCCTTCCTTCTCTCCTTCCTTCCTTCCGTCCTTCCTTCCTTCCTTCCTTCTTTCCTCTGTCCTTCCTCCCTTTTTTCCATCCTTCCTTCCTTCCCTCCTTTTCTTCCTTCCATCCTTCCTCCCTTTTTTCCATCCTTCCTTCCTTCCCTCCTTTTCTTCCTTCCTTCCTTCCTCCCTTTTTTCCGTCCTTCCTTCCTTCACTCCTTTTCTTCCTTCCTTTCTTCCTTCCCTCCTTTCCTTCCTTCCTTCCCTCCTTTCCTCCCTCCCTCCTTTCCTTCCTTCCTTCCTTCCTTCCTTCCTTCCTTCCTCCCTCCTTTTCTTCCTTCCTTCCTTCCTTCCTTCCTTCCTTCAATCCTTCCTTGACTTGAGGTCCAGTAGAGTCCAGTAGAGTCCAGTAGAGCTCAGTAGAGTCCAGTAGAGTCCAGTAGAGCCCAGTAGAGTCCAGTAGAGTCCAGTAGAGTCCAGTAGAGCTCAGTAGAGTCCAGTAGAGTCCAGTAGAGCCCAGTAGAGTCCAGTAGAGTCCAGTAGAGTCCGGTAGAGTCCAGTAGAGCTCAGTAGAGCTCAGTAGAGTCCAGTAGAGTCCAGTAGAGTCCAGTAGAGCCCAGTAGAGTCCAGTAGAGTCCAGTAGAGTCCAGTAGAGCTCAGTAGAGTCCAGTAGAGTCCAGTAGAGCCCAGTAGAGTCCAGTAGAGTCCAGTAGAGTCCAGTAGAGTCCAGTAGAGTCCGGTAGAGCTCAGTAGAGCTCAGTAGAGTCCAGTAGAGTCCAGTAGAGCTCAGTAGAGTCCAGTAGAGTCCAGTAGAGCTCGGTAGAGTCCGGTAGAGTCCAGTAGAGTCCGGTAGAGTCCGGTAGAGTCCAGTAGAGTCCAGTAGAGCTCGGTAGAGTCCAGTAGAGCTCAGTAGAGTCCAGTAGAGTCCAGTAGAGTCCAGTAGAGTCCAGTAGAGTCTAGTAGAGTCCAGTAGAGTCCAGTAGAGTCCAGTACCTTCTTGTGCTCCTGCTGTTTTCGCAGGTTCTTGTCGTTCTTCTCCATCGTTCCGTCTTTACACTCGAAGAACTCGAGTCTGGAAATAGAACAGGTGCTCTCTCTGTACAGGACACACCACACCCGCTTCCACTTCTACACACACACACACACACACACACACACACACACACAGACACACACACACACACACAGAGACACACACAGAGAGACACACACACACACACACACACACACACACACACACACACACAGAGAGACACACACACACACACACACACACACACACAGAGACACGCACACACACACACACACACACACACACACACACACACAGACACACACACATACACACACACACACACAGACACGCACACACGCACACACAGAGACACGCACACACACACACACACACACACACACACACACACACACACACACAGACACAGAGACACACACACAGACACAGACACACACACACACACACACACACACACACACACACAGACACACACACACACACACAGACAGACACATACACACACACACACACACACACACACACACACACACACACACAGAGACACACACACACACACACACACACACACACACACGCACACACACACACACACACACAGAGACACACACACACACACACACACACACACACACACACACAGACACACACACACAGTAATTAGAATGAGGGAACACGGATGTGATGATGTTGCATAATAACTGAAACTACTAATCTAACTTTAGCTCAGTGATGAGTCAGCATTAGTCACAGACATTATATAATTAATAATAATTATTATTATTATAGTGTGTGCGTGTCTGTGTGTGTGTGTGTGTGTGTGTGTGTGTGTCGTTCAGAGGAAACCAAAAATAAAGCAGCTGTGTAAAAATAGAGGTGATGCCTGCTGAGTGTGAGTGTCACCTCTCTGTCCTGGACACACTGTGATACTGTTGTTGTGTAGTTTATTTTATTATTTATTATTTTATATTTAATTTATTATTTAGTTTATTTTTGGAAAGGGACCGTGCATATTACAGTTTTTTGGACAAACCTCCAAACCACTTGGTACTTCACAACAGAATTGTATTTCTCATTGATTTCATCACTTTGCAAATGTCTTTGTACATCTTTGCAAATGATTAAGTACAGGTAGCCTACAGTTAGCACAGTTAGCCTACAGTTAGCACAGTTAGCCTACAGTTAGTACAGTTAGCCTACAGTTAGTACAGTTAGCCTACAGTTAGTACAGTTAGCCTACAGTTAGTACAGTTAGCCTACAGTTAGTACAGTTAGCCTACAGTTAGCACAGTTAGCCTACAGTTAGCACAATTCCCAAGTGAATAGATCCTGTTGATCTAAACTGATTGATTGATTCTCAGTCTGATGGTTGTTCTCTCCAAAACATGTCAGCATCATTTCATTCTATAAGTCATCACATGCAAAATAAGTCAAGAACCTAATACCATGAATATCATATATGAATCTCTTGGAACATTTGATAAATTGATTACAGTATTGACAGTCAGGTGAAAATAGAACTTGACTAAGGAAGGAGGAGTTTCACACATCTCAGATGACCAATCAAACAATATGTTTAGTTACCTGACAGGTGCTGTCCATGATAGTGAATGCTGCCAAACATGTATATAGAGCTTGACCAGGACTAGTACAATTTGTGAACATGGAGGCACCTGTCCAAGTAAATGAACAAGGGCAACTGCCTGCTCGAGGAAGAGGAGGAAGAAGAAGAAGAAGAAGAGGAGTAAGGGTTACTATTTCCTTGGCAGTATGAGTGCAATGTGTGAAGTCAAACCTTGGAGGGTACTCTTACCGTAAAGTCCTATTTTTTCTTTTTTTTCAGTTTTATACACAATTGTATTCTGTTAGCTAGACAAAACAACTAGTACAGTAACCACTGTGAATGAAGGACTGTGCTAAGACTGAGACGTGGACATAAGGGATATTTCAATGGTCCTCTGCCATAGTGACAAAACATCTAACCATTTTGACTTGCAGTGCTCACACAATGCCAAAGGGACGATGCATTTTGGGGGCACTGACTGTTTTTTTTTTTTTTTTTTTTTTTTTTAAAATATCTTTATTTACATTTTTGCAAAAACAGAACACAGAACTGCTCAGACATGACAGCTTATAAAGCACAGTGTGGACACATAGTGGTAGATAAAAGGCAGAATAAATAAAAGTTGGCTTATTTACCATCCTGCCAACCCTCTTACAGACTTCAGCAGCCCAAAAGCACGTGCCCAGGTGGCGGCTAGTACAGAACAAAAAAAATATATATATATAGTGAGGCCATACCCAGATAGCATGCGAATGTGGGCCACTTGAGGCAATGATCCGGCACTGTAGGCATTCTTCTGGCCCGGACAAAACAGACGTGAACCTAAACTGGCCCATGTAGTAAATGCTACATTTGGGCCAAATATCACAAAACGAATATGGCCCATCTTTGGCCGAAATATGGCAAGTATGGCAACAACTAATCTGGATGTGAGCCTAAAGAGGCCCACATATAAGGAAACATACTTGGCCCACCTTTGTTGAAACATATTTGGGCCAGTCTTGGCCGAACTGGTTTATTTGGTGTGTTTTTGGTTGACATCTGGCATTGTGATGGCTTGGTTATGGCCCACTTTTGGCAAACATGAGCGGACCGCCCAAGTGCCATCATTCCATGCTGTATGTGGGCCGGATGAACATGTCAGGTGTGGGCCAGATATGGGCCAAAAGAATTTTGCTATCTGGGTAGGGTGCTAGTTTAAATAGCGAGTGACAAAAATAAAGATACAAAGGCAAGCTAGACAGATTTGGGGAACCCACGTAGCAAAGAAGAAGACAGTGATGGGCCAATATGTTGCAAATAAGGCTCCCAGACCCTAAAAAAACCATCTATTTTAGAATGAAGCATGCATGTGATGTATTCACTAGGAATACAGTCCATGATAATGTTGTGCCATGAGCTTTTCGTTGGGACAGCGTTCTTGATCCAGAAGAACAGAATATTCTTCCTAGCCGCAAAAGTCAGAATATTGAAAAGTCTCTTGTGATTATTGTCATTGATCTGACCATTTTGGGGGCACTGACTGTTTATATGAGAAAGAAATGTAGTTTTGACACATGAGTGAAGTGTTTTGGGAGAGATATGAGCTTTTGGAGGTGAACCATGGTGTTGTGCTGAACCATCCAGGTTATTTTGGCACCAAGAGTGTTGAGAACGTCCAGTCTGTTTCGAGAAATGAGCCAAAGCAATTGAGAAGGATCTTTTGCCTTTTGGTGGCACTGACTATTTATATGGGAAAGGAATTTAGTATTGAAGCATGAGTGAACGGTTTTGGGAGAGATATAAGCTTTGGTGCAAGTGAACTATGTTGTTGTGCTGAACTGTAAGACTGTTCTGCCTAATGATCTTAGAGTTTTGAGAATGTAATTTCTGTTTCAAGAAATGAGCCAAACCAATGTTTTATTTATCTATTTGTTCTTTATGTTTTATGGTTGACTGCTGACTGTAAACTGAATTAGTGTTATATTACTGTTACTGTTATAGATGGATGGATAGATGGAGGGAGAGAGAGAGAGAGAGAGAGAGAGAGAGAGAGAGAGAGAGAGAGAGAGAGAGAGAGAGAGAGAGAGAGATGAGAGAGAGAGATAGATAGATGAGAGAGAGAGACAGAGAGAGAGAGAGAGAGATGAGAGAGACAGAGAGAGAGAGCATTAGACACAATGAGAGAGAGAGAGAGAGAGAGAGAGAGAGAGAGCATTAGACACAATGAAGAGAGAGGGAGAGAGAGGGAGGGAGAGAGAGAGAGAGAGAGAGAGAGAGAGAGAGAGAGGAGAGAGAGAGAGAGAGAGAGAGACACAGAGAGAGAGAGAGAGAGAGAGAGAGAGAGAGAGAGAGAGAGTTAGAGACAATGAGAGAGAGAGAGAGAGAGAGGAGAGAGACAGAGAGAGGAGAGAGGAGAGAGAGAGAGAGAGAGAGAGAGGGATGGATAGATAATTTATAGTCTTGGGCTCTAAGTGCTGAGAGAGTTAAAAAGAAGAAAGAAGGACCCGTCTGAGTCGTCGTCGTTAGTTTTGGACTGTTTGGTAAAGAGTTTAAAGCACTTTTAAAAAGCTCCAGCTCGGCAGGTGATTGGATGAACCGCCTGTCCGTCACCGCCTGGATCAATAAGACGATGACATCACGCCAGAAACCTCGCAGGACGCAGATGTTTAACTTAAAGTCGGACAAGATGGACTCTTGTGATCTGATGACGTCATGATCTCAAACGCCTGACCCACTGTTGCTAAGTTACGGTTATATTAGTGTGATGTGAATTATTAATGCTGCTGTCAGTCTTATTATGGTTGTTAGCATTGCTCCTGCTACTTGTTACAGTGTTAGCATTAGCTCCTGTGTTAGCCGTTAGCTCCGAGTGTTCCTACCTTTCCAAACCGCTGCTGCTGGATGAAAAGCATCCCTTGTTTCCTGATGTCCTCCTCCATAACGACCGCTGCTCCTCCTCTTCCTCCTCTCCTCCTACTCTTCCTCCTCTCTTCCTCCTCTCAGCCCTTCTGCGTCTCCTCTTTAAAGTCTCACTCTCTTGACTCTTCTTCTACTTGTCCACTTTTTATTATTCCTCCTCTTCTTCTTCTTCTTCTTCCTCTCTCTCCCAGTCCTCCTCTTCCTCTCTCGTCTCTCCGCTCTTCTTCACCTCCTCCGTTTCTCCTCTGCGATCTGTTTTAATCGTCTGTGGTTTGTTTTTCTTTTTGAAGAACTTCAAACTTCCACTTCTCCTTTCTCTCCTCTCCTCCTCGTCCTCCTCTCGTCTCCTTTTCACCTCCTTTCGTCTCCTTCTCCTTTCCTCCCGTTCTCCTTTTCTTTCTTCAGTCTGTCGACGCAGTGAGGAGACCGTCGATCGTCCTTCTCCTTTCCTCTCCTCTCTTTCTACTGTGGTTCACCTCCTCTTTTCTTTTCCTCCTTCTCTCTCTCTCTCTCTCTCTCTCTCTCTCTCTGTGGTATCAGAGTGATGCAGAGAAGTGTTGAGTGTGTCATCGCAGCTTCCTGCCTTCACACTGTGTTGCAATGTGTAATGCAGAACTAACCGGCTGTGTGAACTCTGTCACTATCCTCCTCTTTCTTCTTCTTCTTCTTCTTCTTCCTTCATGTCAGACGTTTTAAATCAAACTCTTTGTATTTTCTCCTTTCTGCTCTGCTCACTTCTTTTCTCTTTATAACTTCTCTCCACAGCTTGTGTTTTACCCTCCATGTGTTGCTATTCTGCTAAACTTTCTCAGAATAAGAGCTCATTATGCATCCTGCCCCGTCCCCTGGTGGCCACGATGGTTCATCCGTCAGTCTGTTACCAGCAAAGGAAGTAAAATCACAATGTAAGAAAGACACAGACACAAGTCCTGCTCTGTGACTGCAGACAGAGTTCAGCTGGAAGACGTAAAAACAGATTGTGTTCACTTCAGATGTTAAATAATGTTCATCTATTGATCATTTCACTTTCTGGGCAACCTTTAACACTAGAATGAGGTATTTAATGCACAGACAGACCATCAGATTGTGCTATGGTTGCTATAGATACAGGTTGTTCTATGGTTGCTATAGATACAGGTTGTGCTATGGTTGCTATAGATACAGGTTGTGCTATGGTTGCTATAGATACAGGTTGTGCTATGGTTGCTATAGATACAGGTTGCCTTATGGTTGCTATAGATACAGGTTATGCTATGGTTGCTATAGATACAGGTTGTTCTATGGTTGCTATAGATACAGGTTGTGCTATGGTTGCTATGATACAGGTTGTTCTATGGTTGCTATAGATACAGGTTGTGTTTGTGGTCGCTATAGATACAGGTCGTTCTATGGTTGCTATAGATACAGGTCGTTCTATGGTTGCTATAGATACAGGTTGAGTTACGGTTTGCTATAGATACAGGTTGTTCTATGGTTGCTATAGATACAGGTTGTGCTATGGTTGCTATAGATACAGGTTGTGCTATGGTTGCTATAGATACAGGTTGTGCTATGGTTGCTAGGGATACAGGTTGTTCTATGGTTGCTATAGATACAGGTTTGTGCTATGGTTGCTATAGATACAGGTTATGCTACGGTTTGCTATAGATACAGGTTGCTCTATGGTTGCTATAGGTACAGGTTGTGCTATGGTTGCTATAGATACAGGTTGCCTTATGGTTGCTATAGATACAGGTTGTCTTATGGTTGCTATAGATACAGGTTGTGCTATGGTTGCTATAGATACAGGTTGTGTTATGGTTGCTATAGATACAGGTTGCCTTATGGTTGCTATAGATACAGGTTGTGCTATGGTTGCTATAGATACAGGTTGTTCTATGGTTGCTATAGATACAGGTCGCGCTACGGTTGCTATAGATACAGGTTGTGCTATGGTTGCTATAGATACAGGTTGTGCTATGGTTGCTACAGATACAGGTTGCGTTATGGTTGCTATAGATACAGGTCGTTCTAATGGTTGCTATAGATACAGGTTGAGTTACGGTTGCTATAGTTACAGGTTGTACACGAACAGAATGAGTCTCTAACATGTTTTTAATAAAGTTAGAACCAATGAGGTGTGAATGAGTCTGTAAAACATCACATTTAGAATCAAAGAGGAAATAAATCATGTTTTATGTTGTTCATGGCCTCAAAGAGCTCTTTCTTGACCTACAAAGGGTTAAAGCTGTCTATAAAACGCATTATATTTTATGAAGATAACATGTTTGGTGTAAGTATAGTAGGCATAGTTAACACGTTAACACATCTTCATTTTCCACCAGATCTCTCAGCATCATCATGTCTGTGGTGTGAAGTCAGAGCGCTGACAGGTTTATATTTACTCTGTCAAATATCACAAACTACAGATCTGTCTTTCCCACTCTTCACCCTCCTCCCTCTTCTTATGGGGACGTTACATTCTGGGTTTGCTGGATCTTATACTTCATTCTGCTCCACTTTGACCTGTTGACCTCATCCATACACAAACCTGCATGTGCCAGCTAGTGGTCGCAAAACCACATCACAGTATAAAAGTGGAGCAGGTACAAAACCACATCAAGCTTTATAACGTTTGATAAGCTGAACACATGTGATGAACTCTGAGTAACAGAAACAGTTCATGCTAATCATGAAGAACTCATTTGAGGATGTTGGTTTATACGCTGGTGAATGAATTGTCCCCATATGAGGACATTATCTTTTTTTTCTAAACCTACTTCCTGTTCAAACACAATGCTCAGTGTCACAGTTCTGCTCTTTCTATTAAATGGTAAGTTTCCATTTATCATCAACTCAGCTGCTCCTCGTCACTAATCAGACACTAGATCTGCTTCTGTTCACTCACTCACAGCCTGATTGTTCTTTGTTTCCATGCAAGACTCTCCAGGTCTCACCGTGATAATGATGATGATGATGTCTGTCCGTCTGTCCGTCCGTCCCTGTGGCTGTCTGGCCTTCCTCTGCTCTGAGTTTGCAGTGTGTGTTCACATCAGTCCTGTTTTGTCATGGCTGGTTTCTTTGTTGGTGCATCTGGTTCTGCTCTTATAAACTGTTGATGCTGTTCTCCTGTTCACCATCGTTCCTGCCACTGATCTACAATAAAGCTCATTATCAGCTATACCTGTGGTGTGTTTGTGCTGCAGCTGGGTCCAACCAGCTGAGCTCCACCTGTTACACTTTATCAGGTCCTTCTAATCTCAAAGATCTAGGAGAAATTTAAAAATGCATACCAAGCTAAAGCTCAGGGCCCAGAAGTCTTCACATCTCTCTACTTATTTATCTTCTAATGGTCCTTAATGCAGCTGCTCAGTTCAGCCTCTGTCTATTAACAGGCCGTTTTAAGCTCCTGTCTCTTTAGGCCCCCCTTAGCAACCACCTTAGCAACCAAAGCTTCTACATAAACTAACTATAGTAGCAGGATTTCACTTCTATATCTCCTTCTTTACTCCAATGGTTCAACTTCTCAAATCACAATCCGTAACATGTTGGGCTGAATCGCATCTGAGATATGAGAGTGGAAACACCTTAGCAACCAGTTTAGCAACCACCTTAGCAACCAAGGCTACAGAACAGATGGACAGACGTTTATGAGCATGTGCAGCAAGGTAGAAGTTTGAGCCTGTTTAGTATCGTCTGTATCACCAAACAAGAACTGCACTGTTTCTGTCACCAACCTGATTATATGAGTAGAAAGAGGGAAGTATAGGAGAGTATTTCTGTTTTACTGAAATAAAAAGACCACGATTCAGATTTCATCTTTAATTAGCTTCTGACAGTTCGTCATATTCTTGCTCATCTATGACTCAACGTTCAGTTTATAATCATCAGGCAGCAGATTGAATCAAACTCTGTGCTGTTTAAACTGTTGGATCAGATTATTTCTCCTCCTCTCCTCCCTCCCTCCTCCTTCCTCACAGGCTGCTGTAGACGGAGGTCCAGTAGTCGACGTACTCTGCTCTCAGGTCGTACCTGAAGAGACCAAACGGCAAACTTACTGCTTTCACATCAGTAAAAACACATCAGACCACAGACACCGAAAGACTAGAACCCAGCAGAACTCAGTAGAACCCAGTAGAACTCAATAAAACCCAATAAAACCCAGTAGAAACTCAATAAAATCCAATAACACCCAGTAGAACCCAGTAGGACCCAGTAGAACCCAGTAGAACCCAATAAACCCAGTAGAACCCAGTAGAACCCAGTAGGACCCAGTAGACCCAGTAGGACCCAGTAGACCTAGTAGAACCCAGTAGAAACCTGACAGAGGACTTGCTGATGTCGCTGTTGATGGGTCAGGTAGGGTCGGTGGGTTTTGGTGAAGGTGGGCCACGGAGCTGGGACTCTACTTTCACCGTTACTGGGATCACTGGGGGAAGAGAGGAGACCAGTTCAGACCAGACCAGACCAGACCAGTTCAGACCAGTTCAGACCAGACCAGGTCAGGAGGCTTCCCTCCTAATACCTGAAACACTCACACTAAGACTAAAACTACTTCATCACTTGTTAAACTCACTAAAACTAGTCAATTCCTTCACAATAAAACTAAATTAAAACTAGTCAGACCAGCCCAGACCAGTTCAGACCAGTCCAGACCAGTTCAGACCAGTTCAGACCAGTCCAGACCAGTTCAGACCAGTCCAGACAAATTCAGACCAGTTCAGACCAGTCCAGACCAGCTCAGACCAGTCCAGACCAGTTCTTGGGAGCGTACCCGGTCCGGGCGAAGTTGGTCCAGTATGCGATCATGTATCCGGCCAGGTCTCGGTGTCGGGGGAAGTAGGCCAGCGAGTGGAGAACGGTTTCCCAAACAGGTACTGCAGGTCCTCTGCGTGTTCCGCCTCCACCCAGCTGGGGAACCCGGGGATCCGGGTCTCCATGTTGAACAGGTAGGAGTAGGTACGGGCGCCACTGAGGGACAAATCAGGCAGAACCATTTCAGAACCTTAGAACCTTAGCAAAACTGTGTTGGAGTTTAACAACGCCATGCTAACACAGAACTCAGTAGAACTCGGTAGGACTCAGTAGAACTCAATAGAACTTAGTAGAACTCAATAGAACACAGTAGAGCAAAGAACTCAGTAGAACTCAGTGGAACTCAGTTCCACCGTGAGCACGTCGGACGTCACCTGGTGCTGTTGGCATGGAGACGGAGGGCGGTCTGAGTCGGGACCAGGAACAGGAAGTCGGTTTCTATGTCGGCCACGGTCTTCTTCATCAGCGCCGGGTCGGGAACCGAACCCCACGGGCGCGAGTACACGTCGAACGCCGAGCTGACGGCCGCACTTCCTTTCTCCTTCGTCAGTCCGGCCAGCAGACCTCTGACAGCAGCTCTGAGGAGAACATCGGTATGAACAACGTTAAATAAACGTGTTAACTTCACACATTCAGCATCAAAGTTCTGCTTTTAACTGAAGTTGTTTTAAATGTGCTATATAAATCAACTTTGACTTGACTTAAAACACTGTAGCTGATCAAATATTTAATATTCATCATTCTTTTGTGGTTTACACCATTTGACATTTTCAGGAGCATTCAGTCTTACTTTTGGTAAAAAAAAATGGTGTAAATGTGATTTCAAATCTCTCTTATTGATCTTTTGAACTTTTGAACTCCTTCCTTCCTTCTTTCCTCCTCTCTTCTTCCTTCTGTCCTTCCTTCCTTCCTTCCTTCCTTCATTCGTTGACTCTCTTATGTCTTTTTTTTAATGTATTGATTATATTGAACTGGGTGTAACGTCCATGATGTCTTGCTGCGGAGTTCAGTCTGAATTTATCTAGAAAACCAACTCCCTTCTTCCTTCCTTCCTTCCTTCCTTCCTTCCTTCCTTCCTTCCTTCCTTCCTTCCTTCCTTCCTTCTTTCCTTCCTCTCTTCTTTCTTCCTTCCTTCCTTCTGTCCTTCCTTCCTTCCTTCCTTCCTTCCTTGACTCTCTTATGATCTTTTTTAATATATTGATTGATATTGAAGTGGTCGTAACCTCCATGATGTCTTGCTGCGGAGTTCAGTCTGAATTTATCTAGAAAACCAACAAAAATACTAATGTACATTTTAACAAACCTGATGCTGCTTTTAAAACTAGTTTAACTGATTTATTAATTCATCATCTTACCAACAA
>JAJDFG010001460.1:0-34985 GCA_021039105.1 Scomber colias
TGGGTGAGGCTTCCTTTCACTCTCAAAAAAAACCTTGATTCTTACAAGATGTTGGAAACCTTCCTTCTATCCTCCCTCCCTCCTTTCCTTCCTTCTTCCTCCCTCTTTCCATCCTTCCTTCTTCCTCCTACATTCCTTCCTGCCTTCTTTCCTTTCCTTCCCTCCCTTTCTTCCTTCTGTCCTTCCTTCCATTCTTCCTTCCTCCCATTCTTCCTTCTGTCCTTCCATCCTTCTTCCTCCCTCCTACATTCCTTCACTGCCTTCTTTCCTTTCCTTTCCTCCCTTTCTTCCTTCTTTCCTTCCTTCCATCCTTCTTCCTCCTCTTACATTCCTTCCTGCCTTCTTTCCTTTCCTTTCCTCCCTTTCTTCCTTCTGTCCTTCCTTCCATTCTTCCTTCCTCCCTTTCTTCCTTCTGTCCTTCCTTCCATTCTTCCTTCCTCCCTTTCTTTCTTCTTCCATCTGTCCTTCCTCCCTTTCTTCCTTCTGTCCTTCCTTCCATTCTTCCTTCCTCCCTTTCTTCCTTCTGTCCTTCCTTCCATTCTTCCTTCCTCCCTTTCTTCCTTCTGTCTTCCTTCCATTCTTCCTTCCTCCCTTTCTTTCTTCCTTCCATCTGTCCTTCCTCCTTTCTTCCTTCCATCTGTCCTTCCATTCTTCCTTCCTCCCTTTCTTCCTTCTGTCCTTCCTTCCATTCTTCCTCCCTCCCTTTCTTCTTCCTTCCATCTGTCCTTCCTCCCTTTCTTCCTTCCATCTGTCCTTCCTCCCTTTCTTTCTTCCTCCCTTTCTTCCTTCTGTCCTTCCTTCCATTCTTCCTTCCTCCCTTCCTTCCTTTCTTCCTCCCTTTCTTTCTTCCTTCCATCTGTCCTTCCTCCCTTTCTTCCTCCCACTGTCCTTCCTCCCTTTCTTCCTTCCTTTCTTCCTTCCATTCCTTCCTTCCTCACTTTCTTCCTCCCTCCTCCCTCCTTTCCTTCATTCTTCCTCCCTTCCTTCCTTTCTTCCTCCCTCCTTTCCTTCATTCTTCCTCCCTTCCTTCCTTCCTCCCTTGACTCGAGGACAACAGGAGGGTTAAAACCAGGAAAAGACAACTCTGATAACATATCACAATATTACGATATCCAAAATCTAAGACGATATCTAGTCTCAATAGTCTCATATCACAATATCAATATAATATAGCCCTATTCAAATCATTGACTGATTGGTATCAAGGGTCTCCGAAAGTGTGCCAAGAAACCTTTCCCATCACCAGCCTTGTTTATGGACTAGGATTAATGCTGTTGACACCAAATTCGGCGTGCCTCAGCAGACATGGAGATTAATCAGACCATGCTGCCATCTTCACCTGTCCTGCTTCGTCAAGGCTGTGCAATCTGCAGCCTCGGATTTCAAGGTTCAATGTTTTTTTTTGTAATTATGTCTCCTCACTATAGTTAAAGTAAAGAGAGGTTGTCTGAATCAGAGAAGCCTTTCTGTCAGCTCCAACCAGTCTGGGCCATTGCAAGCAGCAATTACCACGACTTGAGCTGGAGCTAATGTGGAAGCCCCTTAAAGTGCCACCGACAGCTGCTTGATGATGGCTCTGAAGACTCCCTGGCTCCTACCGACGCTCATTCAAAAAGCCTCAAGAAAATACTAAAGCAATCTTTTTCTTCAGACCCTCTTATTAACGTACTGTTGGTCATTTTGGTTCAGATTTAAAGACTTTTATAGTAGCATCACGGTTTGGCTCCAGGACTCTGCACTGAATCTGACTATTGTCGCAATATTTTGGCAATATAAGTTGAACATTACTTGATAACAATACCTGCCCTGTAAGCGTAATTCAGGAAGCATGGGTCAGAGGTAGCAGGGTGTAAGGAAGGAAAGGAGGGAGGGAGGGAGGGAGGAAGAAAGAAGGAAAGAAGGAAGGAAGGAGGGAGGGGAGGAAGGAAAGGAAGGGGAGGAAGGGAGGGAGGGAGGGGAGGGAGGGAGGGAGGGAGGGAGGGAGGGAGGGAGGGAGGGAGGGAGGGAGGGGAAGGAGGGAGGGGAGGAAGAAAAGGAGAGAGGGAGGGAGGAAGGAAGGGAGGAAGAAGGAAGGAAAGGAGGGAGGGAGAGAGGAAAGGAGGGAGGAAGGAAAGGAGGGAGGGAGAGAGGGAGGGAGGAAGGAAGGAAGGAAAGGGAGGAAGGGAGGAAGAAGGAGGGAAGAAAAGAAGGAAGGAAGAGAAAGGAGGGAAGGAAAGGGGGGGAAGGAAGGAAGGGAGGAAGAAGGAAGGAAGGAAAGAAGGAAAGAAGGAAGGAAGGAAGGAAGGAAAGGAGGAAGGAAGGAAGGAAGGAAGGAGGAAAGGGAGGAAGGAAAGGAGAGAGGGAGGGAGGAAGGAAGGGAGGAAAGGAGGGAGGAAGGAAATAAGGAAGGGAGGAAGAAGGAAGGAAAGGAGGGAGGGAGAGAGGAAGGAAGGAAAGGAGGGAGGAAGGAAATAAGGAAGGGAGGAAAGAAGGAACAGTCAAAACAGACTAGGGGTTAAAGGTTAAACTGCTACGTCATTACTGGCTGTTTGGAGAGCTGCATGAATGAGCAGGTGTACAGACAGAGAGTAAAAGGCAACTCCCTGCCCTCCTAATTTGGGAAGTCCTACTGGCTCCAAACAGAGAAGATGGCACCGACTGTAAGCAGCAAGTTTGAGCTTCAAAACCGGCTCCGAAAAAAACCAACAGGTGACATCACATCTTAACCCTTAAACAGGCAACGTGCACCAGGAGAGATACAGACTCTTTAATCTTCCTGTTGTCCTCCCGGGTCCTTCCTCTGTCCTTCCTTCCTTCCTTCCTTCCTCAGATCTAAGTTCAGCTGTAAATGCGGTAAATGTTTCCTCCTTCTGTCCTTTCTTCCTTCCTTCATCTGTCCTTCCTTTCTTCCTTCCTTCCTTCATCTATCCTTCCTTTCTTTCTTCCTTCGTCCTCCCTCCCTCCCTCCTTTCCTTCCTTGTCCCTTCCTCCCTCCTTTCCTTCCTTCTTCCTCCCTCCTTCCTTTCCTTCCTTCTTCCTACCTTCCTTCCTTCCTCCCTCCTTCCTTTCCTTCCTTCTTCCTCCCTTGCTTCCCTTCCTTCCTCCTTTCCTTCCTTCTTCCCTCCTTTCCTTCCTTCCTTCCTTCTTCCCTCCTTTCCTTCCTTCCTTCCTTCCTTACTTTAGGTGCAAATGACATAAGTAGTAAGGATTTTTTTTTACATCTAATTTTCCACTCCTGCCTGTTTAAGGGTTAATACCTCTGTCTGTATATACAAGCTATGGACCATCCTCCACTGATCTCTCTCATCAAGATTCAAGATTCAAGATCCAAGAACTTTATTTGCCATTTTTTGCATGCACACATAGGAACTCTTGTGCTGTCGTTAAAAAGACACACAAGAAAGACACATAAATCTATAAAACATATACTTCTCTAGAAATAACACCCTAATAAAACCCTACAGTATGAAGGGAAAGTGAGAGCAGTGTATATTGCACAGGCCCAGGAGACAACGGTGTGTCTCCGTCGGCTCCGTCGGCTCCGTCTGCTTACTGGATGTTTCGTGTGTTTTGCACCATCTTGAATAAACTCTGGAGACTGCTGTGTGTGAAAATCCCAGAAACACTCAAACCAGCCTGTCTGGCACCAACAATCATCCCACGGTCAAAGTCACTGAAATCACATCTTATTATTTCCACTTTCTGACGTTTGATGTGAACATTAACATCGACGTGTCTGAAATAAAACCCTTAAAAAGGACTCAAAGAGACGAAGCAACAGAGCAGAATGGAAGAAGAAATGGAGGAAATCTGAAAATCTCGTAAAGTTGCCAAAGAACAAACTAAACTAATTGAACTTATGGATGAGGTAAAACACCTGAAGGCTTAGAGAAAAGACTTCAACATGGAACAATATACAAGAATGGAGGATTTAACCACAACCGGACTGGAGAACAAACACCAAATATATGCAAAGGCAGTGTCAGTCATTAACATTAACTGTATCTGCATGATTTATATACATTAACCCTCCTGTTGTCCTCGAGTCAAGGAAGGAAGGAAGAGAGGAAGGAAGGGAGGAAGGAGTGAGGAAGAAGGAAGGAAAGGAGGAGGGAAGGGAGGAAGAAGGAAGGAGTGAGGAAGAAGGAAGGAAAGGAGGAGGGAAGGGAGGAAAGAAGGGAGGATGGAAAGGAGGGAGAGAGAAAGGAAGGAAGGAAAGGAGGAGGGAAGGGAGAAAAGAAGGGAGAAAGGGAGGAAGGAGGGAAAGGATGGAGGAAGGAAGGAAGAAGGAAGGAAGGAGGGAAAGGAGGAGGGAAGGGAGGAAGGAAAGCAGGTAGGGAGGAAGGAAGGAAAGAAGGGAGTTAGAAGGAAGGAAAGAAGGGAGGGAGGAAGGAAGGAAAGGAGGGAGGGAGGGAGGGAGGGAGGGAGGGAGGGAGGAGGGAGGGAGGAAGGAGGGAAGGGAGGAGGGAAGGGAGGAAGGAAAGCAGGGAGGGAGGAAGGAAGGAAAGAAGGGAGTTAGAAGGAAGGAAAGAAGGGAGGGAGGAAGGAAGGAAAGGAGGGAGGGAGGGAGGGAGGGAGGGAGGGAGGAAGGAGGGAAGGGAGGAAGGAAAGAAAGGAGGGAGGAAGGACGGAAGTTAAGGAAGGAGGGAAAGGAGGAAGAAGGAAGGAAAGGAGGGAGGGAGGGGAGGGAAGGAAAGGAAGGCAGGAAAGGAGGGAAGGAAAGAAGGAAGGAAGGAATGAAAGACAGAAGGAAGGAAAGGAGGGAGGAAAGAAATAAGTAAGGGAGGAAAGAAGGAACAGTCAAAACAGACGGGGTCTACGATATGATTGGCTGCATGAATAAGTCATAGTATTTAAGGTGGACTTTATTCATAGTATTTAAGGTGGAACCAAAAAGTAGTTCCTGAAAGTTTATAATGATGAAATAAAAACAGGTTTTTGGTGACGAGTTCTTCTCTCAGAGTAGAAACGACGGAGCCTTTTGGATCAAAGATAATCGTGATAATGAACACGTTACTTATGATGATCGTTATTATTATGATGATAATAATTATAGTGATGGTAATGATTGCAATAAGGCTGACGTTGATGATGGTGTTGATTATGACGGCCACATACAAATCTGAGAAGCACAGCGAGCTAATTATCCAGCAGTGTTGGCAGCAGGGCAGAGAAAGGGGCATTGTGGGAAAAGAGGGAGGATTCGGGGGGGGGGTGGGAGGATGGGAGGATGGGAAAGGAGTGGAGGAGGAGAAGAGGGTGGGGTGTCTGTGGTGGGGAAGCCTGAGGGAGGTGGGATGTGTGTTTTGGAGATGAGAGTGGGGGGTTTAGATGAACGAGGAGAGAGAAGGAAGAGGAGGAAGAGGAGGGAGAAAGATGTGATAATGGGAAGCCTGCTGTCCCACAAGGAAGGAGGGAGAAATGAAAAGAGGAAGGAAGGAAAGAAGGAAGGGAGGAAGATAGGGGGAGGAAAGAAAGAGAGAAGGAGGGAGGAAGGAAGGAAGGGGATGAAGGAAGGTAAGAAAGAGGGAGGGCAGAAGGAAGAAGGGAGGGCAGGAAGGAGGGAAAGGAGGGAGGAAGGGAGGAAAGGAAAAAAGGAAAGGAGGAAGGAAGGAAGGAAAGAAGGAAGAGAGGAAGGTAGGGGAGGAAAGAAAGAGAGAAGGAGGGAGGGAGGAAGGAAGGAAGGAAGGAAGGAAGGAAGGAAGGGAAGAAAGAGGGAGGGAAGAAGGACAGATTGAAGGAAGAAAGGGGGATGGGGAGGATGGGAAAGGAGGAGTAGGAGAAGAGGGTGGGGTGTCTGTGGGGAAGCCTGAGGGAGGTGGGATGTGTGTTTTGGAGATGAGAGTGGGGGGTTTAGATGAACGAGGAGAGAGAGAGAGAGAGAGAGAGAGAGAGAGAGAGGAGAGAGAGAGAGAGAGAGAGAGAGAGAGAGAGAGAGAGAGAGAGAGAGAGAGAGAGAGAGAGAGAGAGAGAGAGAGAGAGAGAGACAGAGGGGAAGAAGAGGAGGAGGGAGAAAGATGTCGATAATGAGAAGCCTGCTGTCCCACAAGAACATTTCCCTCTGTCTTCTCCCCCTCCACCTCCTCCATCCCCTCCTCCACCTCCTCCATCCCCTCCTCCATCTCCTCCATCCCTTCCTCCATCCCCTCCTCCACCTCTCCCTCCCTCCAGGGATCAGCCTCGTCTGAACCAGCAGGAAAATGTGTTCTTTCTTCAATAAAAAAATTACACGAAATGCAACTTTAGCGCCGTTAAACGGAGCCGAGGCAGATGTGTAACATGAATCAAACTATTACTCTACTACTTCACCAATTAACTCCACCTCTGATATAAAAGAGAGAGAGAGAGAAAGAGAGAGAGAGAGAGAGAGAGAGAGAGAGAGAGAGAGAGAGAGAGAGAGAGAGAGAGAGAGAGAGAGAGAGAGAGAGAGAGAGAGAGAGAGACAGAGAGTAAAAGTGCATTATCGAGACTTAACCCTCCTGTTGTCCTCGAGTCAAGGAAGGTAGGGAGAAAGAAGGTAGGAAGGAAGGACGGAGGGGAGGAAGAGGGAAGGTAAGGAAGGAAGGAGGGAAGGAAGGAAAGGAAGGGAGGAAAAAGGAAGGAAGGAAAGAAGGAGGGAGGGAGAAAGGAAGGACAGAAGAAAGGAAGAAAGGTAGGAAGGAAGGAATGAAGGGAGGAAGGAAGGAAAGGAAAGGAGGGAAGGACAGAAGGAAGGAAGAAAGGGAGGAAATAAGGTAGGAAGGACAGAAGGAAGGAAAGAAGGAGGGAGGGAGAAAGGAAGGACAGAAGAAAGGAAGAAAGGTAGGAAGGAAGGAAGGGAGGCAATAAGGTAGGAAGGACTGAAGGAAGGAAGGAAGGAAGGAGGTAAGGAAAGGAAGGAAGGAAGACCAGAAGGAAGGAAGGAAGGACGGAGGGAGGAAAGGAAAGAATGAGGGAGGGAGGAAGGAAGGACAGAAGGAAGGAGGAAAGGGAAGAAAGAAGGAACAGTCAAAACAGACGGGGTCAATTTGACCCGGGAAGACGACACAAAGGTTAATAAAAGCTAAATGAGAAAATGTTTAATGCAGACGGTGAAGAGGTTTAAATACTGAAACATCTTTAAACTGTCGAGAGTCTCACGAGGTTCATTTCTGATCCGTTTTTATCGACTTCCTGTGGATTCATTTTTGTCTTTGCACCTTTTAAAAACAGCCCTTACCTTTATTTTAAGTTAGTTATATTTATCTAATATTTGTGTCTGTCTGCATCACACCAGAACCAAGAAGAGTCTAAAACATGTATGAAACAAGTTAAGGAAAACAAGAAAAAAGAGGAGGAGGGAGAGAGGGAGAGAGGGAAGGACAGAAGGAAGGAAGAAAGGGGGATGGAGGAAGGAAGGAGGGAGGAAAGGAAAGAAGGAAAGTAGGAAAGAAGGAAGGAAGGAAGGAGGGAGAAAGGAAAAGAGGAAGGAAGGAAAGAAGGAGAGAGGAAAGAAGAAAGGAAGGTAAGAAAGAGGGAGGAAGGACAGAAGGAGGGAGAAAGAAAAAGAGGAAGGAAGGAAAGAAGGAGAGAGGAAAGAAGGAAGGTAGGGGGAGGAAAGAAAGAGAGAAGGAGGGAGGGAGGAAGGGAGGAAGGAAGGAAGGAAGGAAGGAAGGTAAGAAAGAGGGAGGGAGGGAGGGAGGGATGACAGATTTAAGGAAGAAAGGGGGATGGAGGAAGGAAAGAAAGAGGATGAAAAGGAGGGAGGAAGGAAGGGAGGAAAGGAAAGAACGAACTTCCTTTCTCCCTCCTTCCTTGCTTCTTTTCCTTTCTTGTTTTGAGGAAAATCCGATTTCATGATTCAGTGATCGATAAAATGTTAAAACCTAAAAAACCTAAATGAGCAGCAGCAGCTTTATCGCGGCAGCTCTATCATGTAAATCCAGGCTGAAAATGGAAAGAAAGAAGTGTGACAGTATGTGAGTGTTTTTGGCATGTCAGTCAGTCGTCATGGCAACCCAACAGTTATTTTAAAAGTTAAAGTTATTTTTTTCCTCAGACAGCTCATAACTTGTTTTTTCACTTTTCATTCGCTAACGGACGAGTGAACGGAACAGATCTGTGTGTTCATATTATTAACACTCCTGTTAAGGAAAGGAGGAAGGAAGGAAAGAAGGACAGAGGAAATAAGGAGGGAGGGAAGGAAGGAAAGGAGGGGGGGAAGGGAGGAAAGGAAAGAAGGGAAGGAAGAAAGAAAGGAAGGAAGGAAGGAAGGAAGGAAGGAAGGAAGGAAGGAAGGAAGGACAGAGGAAAGAAGGAGGGAGGGAAGGAAGGAAAGGAGGGGGGAAGGGAGGAAAGGAAAGAAGGGAAGGAAGAAAGAAAGGAAGGAAGGAAGGAAGGAAGGAGAAAGGAAAAGAGGAAGGAAGGAAAGAAGGAAAGGAGGAAAGAAGGAAGGAAGGAAAGGAGGGAGGAAGGGAGAAAAAGAAAGAAGGAAAGGAGGAAATATGGAAGGAAGGAAGGAAGGAAAAGAGGAAGGAAGGAAAGAAAGACAGAGGAAAGAAGGAAGGGAGGAAAGGAAAGAAGGAAAGAGGGAGGGAGAAAGGAAAAGAGGAAGGAAGGAAAGAAGGACAGAGGAAAGAAGGAAGGGAGGAAGGTAGGGGGAGGAAAGAAAGAGGGAGGGAGGGAGGAAGGACAGAGGAAAGAAGGAAAGGAGGAAGGTAGGGGGGAGCTCACACCTAACAGATCAGTCTAACCCTAACCCTTCTAATATTCGGCTCAGTTATTGGTTGATTTTCAGGGTTTGTATGAGTGGAAGCAGCACGTTAGAAATAAATAAGATAAATAAGTTAACCTAGTTACCGAGGGCTTCTAGGAAACCTCCACAGAGCTATAACGGGCCGCTCAGGTAACAAGGGCCGATCCTATCAGCCGTTAATTCTTCCGTGTTTATGCTCCTTCATGTTCGAGCAGCTCTGACGTTAAATACGCTACACTACTAGCAGAGAGAGTAATGAGGGGGAAAACACTTGAAGTCCGAGTCTCAGTGAGCAGCGTCTTTGATATGAAGTGCTGCTCAGATCAGACGACATCACACCTAGGCATGGGATGATAACCGTGTTCAAGGTATACTGCAATTTAAAAAAAGCCACGATAACCGAAACCGCCAAATTTTCTGTCATAGCGTTCCTAAGGTATGAGCTTAGTCTGGTCAAAGACAGGAAGTGCTAGTCCTTCCTTTCCTTCCTTCTTTCCTTTCCTTCCTTCTTCCTCCCTCCCATCCTTCCTTCTTTTCTTCCTCTCTCCCTCCCTCCCTCCCTTCCTTCCTTCCTTCCGTCCTTCCTCCTTCCCTTCCCTCCCTCCCTCATTTCCCTCCCTCCCTTCATTACTTCCTTCTTTCCTTCCTCCCTCCCTCCCTTACTCGAGGACAACAGGAGTACGAGCTTAATCTCTGTTTAGGAAAAGGAAGTGACCCTCACTTTTTTGTCTGGTCAAAGACAGGAAGTGCTAGTCCTTCCTTTCCTCTCCTCCTTCCGAATCTCATACCGGCCCATGCCTAATCACATCACCCCTGATCCTCGCTTCTCTTCATTGGCTCCCTGATCATTTTAGAATTGATTTTAAGATTTTACTGATCACTTTTAAACCCACGTCTGGGTCTAGCTCCATAAGCTACATAACTGACATGTTCACTTCCTGTGAGCCGGCCCGCAGCCTTAGATCCTCGGATGGGGTCTTCTGAGTATGAACACACTGAAGGAAATTGAAGAGTAAAAGTAAAGTAAAACTGAAGATGAACTGTCACCTGCAGACTTTATAAATAAAGTTATGTTACTATATATATATGAAACATCCTCAGTGTAAAGTCAGTGTACGGTTAGTGATGACAGCAGTTGAAGTAGTTGCAGAGTGTAGATTTCTGCCAGATGTGTTTGTGAGCGTGTAGGCGGTGAAACACAAACTACCAACACCAACATAACGGCCAGATGCAGAGATCTAATCTGAATAAAGCTTTTTTTGTACATCATATCATATCGTTTCGAAACAGGTCATGGACGTTTCGTATCGTGTCATATCGTATAGTTTAAGTTTTGTATGATATTGCATTGGATAGTATCGTATAGTGCAAGTTTTGTATGGCATAGTATCTTATTGTGTAATTTTTGTATCCTATCATATCGTATAGTAGACTTGGTAAACCCATAGGGAACCAATCACAGAACGGGGGAGGCGGGCTCAAGGCAATGACGCCCGTAGAGCGACTCTGTTTCCATCCAGCGTGGCGGCCACGGAGCTGCAGCAACCGTTCCAAGCAGCAGTAGATTGTGTGATAAATAAATTGGAAGGCAAGCTCACTTTGAAAATAGAACAAAAACTTGTGCTGAATGATTTCTCTTTCATAAATAGGAAGTGTTCACGCTGCTACAGGCTCTGAATACGTCATCGTCTATCGTTGATATGATTGGCTGTAAGTTTGTCCAGTAGAGTACAGAAGCATTTCATCGACATTCATTGATCCTGCCTCAAATATGAGGAAATGAACGGCTCCTCACCAGCGTTAGCCAGACTAATCGTATAGTGCAAGTTTTTTATCATATAGTTTTGTATCTTATAATGTAAGTTTTGCATCCTATCATATATTTTTTGTATAATATCATTTTGTATCATATCATATCGTAAAGTATCGGATCAGTTAGCATCAGAAGTTTCCTATCATATAGTATCGTATCGTGTTAGTTTTGTATCATACTGTATTGGATAGTATCGTATAGTGTAAATCAGGGGTGTCAAACATGCGGCCCGTGGGCCAGAACCGACCCACCGAGGGGTGCAATCCGGCCCACTTTCCTTTCTGTCCTTCCTACCTTCCTTTTTTCCTGTCTTCGTTCCTTTCTTCCTCCCTTTTTTCCTTTTTTTTCGTTCCTTCCATCTGTCCTTTCTACCTTCCTTTCTTCCTTTCTTCCTTCCTTCCTTCCTTCCTCCGTTTCTACCATCTGCCCTTCCTTCTTTCTGTACTTCCTTCTTTCTGTATGAAACTAACTGTATGAAACTTAATAAGGAAACAATAAAATGAATGTTTCAACCTGTACTGTTATATTTCTATTTGAGGGCAGAGTTAAGGTTAGGGTTATGTTATGTTGATCAACTTTAAATGCATTTGATTAAAAGTGGAGGTGATGAAAATGAGACATCAATCACAGTCATCAGTGAATCTTTAACACTTTAAATTGTCTCTGTATGAACTTTGATTAAATCTCTCTGACTCCTGACAAACTGTAGATCTTCATGAAACAAAGCAGACCAACTCTGACTCTCAGAAATTACGTTTATATTAAATTAAAGCACATTAAATATAAACTTCTCCATTGAAACCATTTTATATTAACACACTACATAAGAATAAAACCCTGCTGGCTTCTTTACAGTCAAGCTTACAAATAAACATGGGGATATTATTAATCTCGTATCGTGCCAAACTTTAGTGGATCATAGTTTATAAAGGTGTGAAATTAATCTACAAGTGCTACATTTAACCCTCCTGTTGTGCTCAGTTCCAGAAAGGAAGGAAGGAAGGAAGTGGGGAAAGAAGGAAGGAAGGAAAGAACGAAGGAAGGGAGGAATGGAGGAAAGAAGGAAGGAAGGAAGGGAGGAAAAGAGGGAGGAAGGAAGGAAGGGAGGAAAGAGGAAGGAAGTAAGAAAAAAGGAAATGAGGAAGGAAGGAAGTAACGAAGGAAGGAAGGAAGGAAGGAAGGAGGAAAAGAGGAAGGAAGTAAGGAGAGGAAAGACGGAATGAGGAAGGAAGGAAGGAGGAAAAGAGGAAGGAAGTAAGGAGAAGAAAGACGGAATGAGGAAGGAAGGAAGGAAGGAGAGACGGAAGGAAGGAAGGAAGGAAGGAAGGAAGGAACAGTCAAAAGAGATAGGGTCAATTTGACCCAGGAGCACAACAGGAGGGTTAAAGATGAGACCAAACTTTTTTTATAGACGTCAGATTTTGGAGCGACAACAAAGACCAAAATGTGGCTCATCAGGAATAAGGTCTTAAATATATCGGGCTATCGGATTTACACTGAGTGGAGATTAAAAAGGGGAAAAAAAAATCACTTGATATGCTTTCCTTCCTCTCTCTTTCCTCCCTTCCTTCCTTCCTTCCGTCTTTCCTTCCTCCATGCCCCTTTCTTCCTTCCTTCCGTCCTTCTTTCCTTCCCTTCCCTTCCCTCCTTCCTCCCTTCCTCCTTCTCTCTTTCCTCTGTCCTTCTTTTGTTCCTTCCTCCCTTCCTCCCTTCCTCTCTCCTTCTCTCTTTCTTTCCTTCCTCTCTTTTTTGTCTGTCCTTCTTTTGTTCCTTCCTCCCTTCCTCTCTCCTTCTCTCTTTCTTTCCTTCCTCTCTCTTTCCTCCCTTTCTTCCTTCCTTCCTTCCTTCCTTCCTTCCGTCTGTCCTCCCTCCCTCCCTCCTTCTCGCTTTCTTTCCTTCCTTCTGTCCTTCTTTCCTTCCCTCCCCTTCCCTTTCCTTCCCTCCTTCCTCCCTTCCTCCTTCTCTCTTTCTTTCCTTCCTCTCTCTTTCCTCTGTCCTTCTTTTGTTCCTTCCTCCCTTCCTCTTTTCCTTTCTCCCTTTTCTTCCTTCCTTCTCTTTCTTTCCTTCCGTCCTTCCGTCCTTCCTCCCTTCCTCCCTCTTTCTTTCCTTCCTCTCTCTTTCCTCCCTTCCTTCTTTCCTCTGTCCTTCTTTCATTCATTCCTCCCTTCCTCTTTTCCTTTCTCCCTCCCTCCTACCTTCCTTTCCTTTCCTTTCCTTTCCTTTCTTCCTTCTTCCCTTCCCTTCATTTCCTTTCCTTCCTTTCTTCCTTCTTCCCTTCCCTTCCTCCCTCCTTTCCCTCCCTTCCTTCCTCCCTTCCTCACTCCTTCCTTCCTTGACTCGAGGACAACAGGAGGGTTAAGGCAGAGCTGATGATTCAGACTCAAAAACATGATTTCTTTTTCCTTACAAGTAAAAAGCAAGAGACAAAAAAAAAAAAAATACCACACTTATTATAAATTATACTTTCAGACAAAAAAAACAGAAGTGTGAACGAGAGTTTGAGAAGTTGGAACTGTTCGTAATCTCGGCGGAGCGGCTGTGACTGACTGGTCTCATTAATTATGCCTGGTGGCTGGTGTTAATATGCCAGCCTGCGTTTCAGGTGGGAGAGGGGAGTGATGAGAAGGAGGAGAAGGTCAGGAGGAGGGGGGGAGGGGGGGGGGGGTAGGAGGAGGAGGAGGAGGAGGAGGAGGGGGAGGCAGGAGGGACGAAGGTGGAAATTGAAGCCTTGCAGTCTAATTAAGACTGGTGTTAATTTCTTTTCACCATCGCCGCGGCCAAAGGAGCTGTTCACCATGGCAACAGGCGAGCAAGCGAGGGGGAGGTGAGCCGACGGCTGTCTGAAAATACAGCGTGTAAAATACCAGCACTGTTACAAACTCAAGATAACTGACTGGAGGTCAATTTGTATTTGTTTGAGCGGCTCGCCATGACAACTCACATCAAGTTTTTCCGTCTATGGCAGAAATAAAATTATATTACAGCCTTCAAGCGGCCGAGTGTTTCACACCGAGTCTCCTTCCCACCGCTGCTGCTGCTGCAAATTACTGGAGAAGCTATTTTGTTCTTTTCACAGGGAAAAAAGAAAATGAAAACTCACTTTCATGTTTATTTTTGAGTTTTAACCCTCCTGTCGTCCTCCCGGGTCAAATTGACCCCATCTCTCTTTTGACTGTTCCTTCTTTCCTTCCTTCCTTCCTTCCTTCCTTCCTTCCTCTTTCTTTAATTTTTCCTTTGTTCTTCCCCTCCTTCCTTCTTTTTTGCTCCCTCCTCCTTCTATAATTCTTTCCTCATTTCGTTCCATCCTTCCTTCCTTCCTCCCTCTTTTCATCCTTACTCATTTCCTTCCTTCCTCCCTCCCTCCCTTCCTTCCTTCCTTCCTCTTTTCCTACCTTCCTCCTTACTCCTTTCCTTTCTTCCTTCTTTCCTCCCTACCTCCTTGCTCCTTTCCTTCCTCCCTTTCTTCCTTCCTTCCTCTTTTCCTCCTTACTCCTTCCCTTCCTTCCTTCCTTCCTTCTTCTTTCTTTAATTTTTCCTTCGTTCTTCCCCTCCTCCCCTCTTTCTTTGCTCCCTCCTCCTTCCATACTTCATTCTTTCCTCCCTCTATACTTCCTTCTTTCCTCCCTCCATACTTCCTTCTTTCCTTCCTCCCTCCCTCCTACCTTCCTTCCTTCTTTCCTTTCCTTTCCTTTCCTTTCCTTCCTTCTCTCTTTCTTTCCTCCCCATTACCTTCCTTATTTCCTCTGTCCTCCCTTCCTTCCTTCCTCCCTCCTTCCTTCCTTCTTTTCTTTTTAACTTCGCTCCTCATTTATAATAGGAACAGCAACACTTCAGCCTTCACTGAACAAACTGAGATGTTCATTAGTTCTGGATACACAACGACTGAAGGAGTGACTCATTGTTTAAAACAGAGAGAAAAGTTCAAACTCTGTATTTACAGATTACAGTAGGTTGGCATGGCAACCGTCTAAATTCAGCCTCACCAATTAAGACTTTGAGAACAATCTGTAGAGATAATCACATTAAAGAGAAAACTTTATTTTTAATCATTTTTTTTTATATCTTGTTAGAGTTTTTGGGTGTGTATCATATAACACATTGTCATAATTAAACAAACACAGAACAATAATAGGAAAGAATAGGAGAGTTTTCTAACATGCTGTGAAACAATGATGAAGTTTTATGATGTTTTAACGCTGTGGTTAAAGTCTCGTTAGGTTAGTTAGTGAGAGAGAAACGTGGCGTGGCTTCATTAAAGATTGTGTAAAGTGAATTCAGACATTTTCTTCTAAACACATTAAATAGGTCATGAATGTATTTCTAAAAAAGGTGTAAAAAGCATTTCAACCATTTAGATTTGAATTGTGGAGCTAGGCTTCACAAACTGTGTTTCAAGATTTCTGTGTTCAGGATTTAGTGATTAGCATAAACCCGCCCCTGCTGCTGTAGAGGTAGAAATACATTCAGCACACACTACTACTACTACAGTCTACAGTTAGCCAGTTAGCTGAGTTAGCCGCCGAGCTAGCCGCTGAGTTAGCCGACGAGCTAGCTGCCGAGCTAGCAGCTGAGTTAGCCGCCGAGCTAGCTGCCGAGTTAGCCGCTGAGTTAGCCGCTGAGTTAGCCGCTGAGTTAGCAGCAGAAAGCTCTCAGATGTAGCGTCCATGTTTCAGGTAGAGGTGGTGACTTTGATTGACAGGTGATACTCGGTAGGGGGCGGGGCTTCAGCGGACTCGGAGACCACGCCCACAGCATTTGGGAGCAGAGAAAGAGGCTGATTTTGAAACCTAATTTCATATATTTGTATATATGTTTGTAATAAAGTATATTGTATTGTAAAAACACATGTATGATCTACATTTGTGCAATACTGCGATGTTCACTGTAGCTACACCGTACTCTGATGCCATTTCCTGTTTGAAAAGTAGTTCTTCCTCTTCTGCTACGGAGCCAAGATGGCGACCGTTGAGGGCGAGAAGTGGTCACTCAACTCAACTTTTTGACCGCACCATCCTGTACTCATAGTGCTGCATGTTTCCATACTTCTCAATGTGAAAACACTTATGAGCCCAAAATATTAAGAAGTGTGAGTACAGAAGAAGAGATTTGAGACACAGCAGCACTCACAGTAGGAAACATGACATACGAGGTTAGAAACAAACAGCCGCCTCCTCTGATTATGCAGATTTGTCACTTTATATTGGCGTAATCTGAACACTAAAAAGGTGCTAAATGTTAACGTTTGAGTGACAGCGCTAAAGTTTCAACCTGTACTGTTGTTTTTCTCGTTGAGGACAGACTGGCATTATGTTGACTTGATTAACTTTAACTGCATCTGATTAAAAGTGGAGGTGGTGGAAATCACACAGAATTAACTACGTCTAAACTTTGATTGAATTTCTCTGGATTGTGCCAAACTGTAGCTTCAAACTTAACGAACCAAAGCAGACGCTGAGACCGACTTTGTCTCTCTAAGAAATTACATTTATATTCTACTAAATTACACAAATACGCTACACTGACAGATGTGAAGCACTTTGGTTAAGTTTAGTAAAAGTTTGAGGTTTTGATCTCAAGTCACTGCTGATTGTTTTCTGTATTAAATCAAGACAACGATCTTTAACCGAACCTTAACTTCCTTCTTTCCTCCCTCCCTCCTTCTTTCCTTCCCTCCTTCCTTCCTTCCTTCTTTACTCCCTTCCTCCTTCTCTCTTTCTTTCCTCCCCATTACCTTCCTTCTTTCCTCTGTCCTTCTTTCCTTCCTTCCTCTTTTCCTTACTCCCTCCCTCCCTCCTTCGTTCCTCCCTGCCTCCTTCCTCCTTTCCTCCCTCCCTCCTACTTTCCTTTCCTCTTCCTTCCTTCCTTCTTCTCCTCTCCTTTCCTTCCTTCTTCCTCCCTTCCTTCCTTGACTCGAGGACAACAGGAGGGTTAACGTTGCAGAGCAGTAAACGACTCTGCGCTTCTATTTCTGATGTGAAACTAAGCGAACATGCTCGCCTCCTGCTGGTTGCTGCTGGTACTGCATCAGAGGACATTAGCGTGAAGTTGAGCTTTTCCTCAACTTTCCCCCTGTAGTAGTGGTGCTGGATGCTTTACTGGACAGTAAATCCAAGTCTCATTCACTGTATACCTTCCCAGCTTATGAGTCTTTATGTGTGGGAAATGTAATTAAATATATACACGAGTGGTAATGTCAGTGTTTGCTCTTCAAAGTTATAAAACATCATCAAAACCAAATCTAGGTGCCTGGTTTGATTGTGCATTGGGGTATTTTGATGCTCCTCTCTCTCTCACTCTCTCTCTCTCTCTCTCTCTTCCTCATCATTTTCTGTCTGCTACTATACTGTCAGCTGCCAAATAAAAAGGTAAAAATGCCAGATACAAAAAATAAAAAATTCATGTTGGCAAGCAGTCAGGCACGCTCAGCCCAGAAAGACACTAATAGATATGAATCATGGCCTCAGAATCAGGAAGAGATGCCTTGTTTTTGTCTTGTTTTTGTGGTTTTATGACACGCGCTGCACTTGTGACGTCTGGATTACACCACGTATACACAACCCATGCCACAAAAACACAAAACAGAGATTACATTATTATATTATTTAGTGAAATGGTCCTTTAAATGAAGCTATAGGACTGCAGCTCCATCTTATCTCTATCTAACAGCAACCCCCCACATACACACTCTGGATTCTCAGTAACATAATTATACGACCGGTCAACAACATACAGCTGCTCAGCAAGACGTTTAGCTTCATACAAACAGACACACACACACACACACACACACACACACACACACACACACACACACACACACACACACAGTCTCTCAAACAGCGGGGGTTTGCCTCCATTGTGCTCCAAGACATCTGACACTTGCACTGATCCACCAAACAAAGACAACCACTAGGTGAATGTGTGTGTGTGTGTGTGTGTGTGTGTGTGTGTGTGTGTGTGTGTGTGTGAGAGAGAGAGAGATTCGTGATGGTTTGCTGTATCCACGAATATGTTCATGTTCAAAAAATGATACTTCTATGGGAGTAGTTTTAAATCACTATACTTTTTATTTTTACTTGACTCTACAGTACCACGTGACTGTGTTTTCACCAATCAAACGTAGCCGTGCAGGCTCGTCACGTGACCATACTCAATCTCAGCGACGGGAAAAAAAAAAAAGAAAAAGATAAAAAATGTTAGAATCAACGGTCAGCAATGCAGACACACACGAGGAGGAACTGGCTTCATACTGAAAGCAGCATCTTACAAAAAGTGCCAAACAGAAGCTACATTATGCAGTGTTTTGTCACACACACACACACACATACACGTTTTTACTACCTCGTGGGGACCCCTGACTGGGTGATGTCCTGTGGGGTCCAGCCTTTCAAAAGGGTCTAGAGACGTAATTTTAACTCCTAAATTCATCATAATTCTGTTTGAACAAAAAAATGACTTCAAATATCAATAACGCTCACATAAATTTGAAACCTGAATTCCCCCCCCCCCCTCGTTGGGACCCGTAATGCTAACATCTATTAGCATACAATTGACATCACTGTTAGCCACAGTACAATTCATTTTCATATTCAGTATTTGCACCAGGCCTATCAGGATGCTGTTTGGTATTGGAAGGAAGGAAGGAAAGGAAAGGAGGGAGGAAAGAAGGAAGGAAGGACGATAGGAAGGAGGGAGGAAGGAAGGAAAGAAGGAAGGAAGGTAGAAGGGAGAAAGGAAAAGAGGAAGGGAGGAAGGAAGGGAAGAAGGACAGAGGAAAGAAGGTACCAGGGGAGGAAAGAAAGAGAGAATGCCAGTTGGGACCAGGAGTCGGTCCTCACGGGAAAAATCTGTCCCAACGGGTTAGTATACGTCAGGTTTCGGTCCCCACCAGGATAGAAAAACACACACACACACACACACACACACACACACACACACAGTTTATGAGTCTGCAGAGCCTGGTGAATAAGTACAAAGGTTTGGAAATGTGTGTTACTTGTGCTTCATTTATTTATTTATTTTTTATTATTTTATTTCTACCCACTTCTGTCTCTCACACATACACATACACACACACACACACACACACACACAAATACACACACACACACACACACACACACACAGACAGAGAAGTGCAAACAAATCAGCAGCAGACACAAACTTGCAGCTGTTGGTATAACCATCATCTACAAACCCCTGAATGTCTCTAAATTTCTATGCAGTGGAGTCAATTATCTTTCCTTTCAGCTCATACTGGAGTGTTTTGTAGCCACAGAGGAAATAAAGCAGGTAAAAACAAAAAAAGAGGAATGCACAGAAATAAACAGAATCAGCTTTCAACAGGCCAAAGAAAGAAAGAGTCATAAATGTCTCTCTGGAAGAAAGCGAGAACGGTAAAATGAAATATGAATAATCTGTTATGTCCTTTCTGTCTCTGTGAAAGCTTTTAGAAATGTTTGAATGGTGTTAATTGATTTTATGCTTTATTGTTTTACTTCTGTGCATTTTATTCTATTAATTTTATACTTTTATTACTTCTGCGGGTCTGTCTTTATCTCTGTGCTATCTGCTCTTTGTTTCTTTATTGGGTTCAAATTCTTCTGTAAAGCACTTTGTAACATTGTTAAGAAAAGTACTACATAAACTAAGTTTAATAAAGTTAATTATTAGGTGTAGTAATGATAAAAAAAAATGTTCTTATGGTCACAGAATTTGTTGTCCAATCTTGCTTCCAAAGGATCAGGAGTACAGTGTGTGAGTTGATGTGGAAGTGAAGAATTTTAACCTGCCTCTACATTTCCAGACATATCTGAGTCTCCTAAAGCTCCAAAAATTGTGAGCAACCAGAATACAAACACTGGACAGCAGTCTGATATTCACTGTTATATCTGTTCAAACTGTTACCAAGACATTTAAAGAATAGTTTTACCATTTTTCTCCATTCCTCTGTCCTAAAACAACAGTCAGACGCTCATATGAACATTGAACCAGTGTTTTTCTTGCTCTAATCATTCCTCCTGTTCATACAGACCATTAAGAGTTCCCTTCCTAGTTCACTCACAATGTGAAGTGATGGGGGACAAAATCCACAGTCCTCGTTTTGTGTTACAGTTTTTTGTTTTTTTTTAAAAAGGAAAATTCCCTCCATCACGGCTAAGAAGAGAAACACAAAGAGGGGATTTTGTCCTTTAAAACACTGTAACTTTGGAAGACCCCTCCACTTGATTTGATTATCACAGCCTGTTGAAGCCTCACAGTCTGCAGCAGGCTGTGTCCGAAGCATTTACACTAAACCGGCATTATCAATAACCCGCTACTCTAATTGGCTGCAGGTGTAGCTCCCAACCTAATAAATAATACAAGCTCCTTTATGCTGCATGTTTACCTGCAGTAATGTCTCCAGCTTTAGATATGAGACAGGATAAAGCTTCTCTGCAGCAGAGTCTGGGTCTGAATGATACGTTTCCTCACATCCAGAGGTTAGCTTAGCTTTAGCACAGATGTATTAGGGTCAATGACATGATGCAACCCAGTGTCCATTGGTGTAACCAGTATTTTATGAACCAGTATTTTATATTCAGGAAAATAAATGTGAACTAAAGCATGGAATAAATATAATCCACTTTTGCAAAACTTATTTAGAACAAAATAGTTGTTTTTAGGATATGTCTGCTCAATATTGATAAAATGCATTAAAATTAAAATGCAGAAATACTAAAAAAATGTTTCTTTTCATTTGATGTTTTAAAATGAATTAAGTTGTTTTTTCTAAGTCCACTTAAATACACTGTAGGTGGATGAAATGTTTAATATTTATCATTCTTTTGTGGTTACACCATTTGACCCTTTTCAGGAGCATTCAGTCTTACTTTTGGTTAAAAAATGGTGCAAATATAATTTCAAATGACATAAAACCAAAACCAAAAATACAAAATATAAATTTTAACAAACCTGACGCTGCTTTTAAGACTATTTTTTAACATATTCTTTACTTGCCTCCTGAGAAACAGAAAGCATTGATGTGATGTTCATGAGTGTGCTTGTTTAAAACGTCATCTGCAGATTGAAGATGAAACAGCAGAAAACCCTGCAGCCTGCTGAGTCTCTTTAAGCAGAAAACACACACACACACACACACACACACCACACACACACACACACACACACACACAGATAACGGACTGAAGATTGTGTCTGTCTAAAAATGAATTTCAGCCATTTCTGATGTATATTTCCATCGTGTGAAAGGCTGTAAAGACTTTCTAACGTGCTCCACCTCAACACATTGCATCAATAATTTAAAAAGTCAGAAAGTCAGAGGAGATAGAATTGAGTTATTTTACGGCACCGTCCATCACTAATCCATCACTAATCCATCACTTCCACAATACCAGCCCTTTAAAACATGAGAGAAGTCTGAGCATCCTGGTATTAGTTCAGCTATAAAATCCATCAATGCAAGACGACTCTGATGCATCGAATCATTAATGTTAAGGAGGGACGGCCCCCGTTTCAGATAAGGGAGAAAAATGAGCAAAGAAGAGAAACTTCCACAGAGTCGCTTTTAGGTTTTTCTTCAAATCCAGACCCAGAAGACCCGAACCTGAGTTACAGGACGGCTGCTGGTTGACCGGATTTTTTTGAGTCTATTGTTTTCCAGCAATGTGGCCGCTGCTTCACCCAAGATCTGTCCCTCTCATAACCTCTGGCACAGATGAACAGTTGCTTACTCACACACACACACACACACACACACACAAAGCATATGATAGGTTAGGGTCAAAGGGAGGGTAGGACACACACACAGACACACACACACACACACAGATACACACACACACCAGAGTCCCACCAATTCTTGTCAATTTAGGGTTTTTATAATGACGGAATAAGGGGCTCTTTGAGATAGAGGAGATCACTGAGGCCTGATAGAAAAGGGGGCAACCCCAATTATACTGTCCCTCCTTTAACACACACACATACTGTCAACCCCCAGAAGCACAGGACAGCACTAGTGTGTGTGTGTGTGTGTGTGTTAGTAAGGAGCCGAGCCATCAGTCTGTCCCTCCTCCTCCTCTCATTCTGCATTGGGACAAATTGTCTCTGTTGCGGCTAATAGAGGACAGACGACACACACACACACACACACACACACACACACACACACACACACACACACACACACACACACATATACGACACACACACACACAGAGGTTTCATTCATCCATCTGTTTACCTAAACATACCATTTCCCATCCCACTACGGTGCTGATAAGAGCGCAGACAAGTCAGTTTTATTGGAGTCATTTCCAAGTCAACACAGCTCTGAGCGTATCGGGACCGAGCCGTCGTCTGAGGATATCACTGTTTATGTTTTAGGCTTTTCGCCTTTTTGTTCTCATGCAGAGAAACAAACCACGAGGGGCAGCGGGGAAACACCTGGAGCTGCATTTTCAAGCAAAGTGATAGTACCAAGGGGATTTAGGGAGGAGGGTGGGTGGGGGGGGGGGGGGGGGGGGGGCGATTGCTGCAGTACAAACACTACAGTGGATTAACATGTGCAGAAAGTCTCCTTCAGCTCTCTGCGGTGGAGTCCACATCCATCCAACCCCCTTCCCCCTCCTCTCATCCCCCCCTCCTCTCCTCTTGTCCCACTGAGCTCCTGTAATCTGTAACTGAATACGATAAAGTCACATTCTCACAAAAGAGATAAGTTCAGCTAATTAAAACAGAGATCCAAAGGGAGGGTTATACAGGATGTGATGTGTTACTGTGCACAATGACTGGAGTTAAAACTGATTCAGGCACAAAAGAGACACTGCGTTAAACTCCTTCATCTGGTGGTGGAGCTACCTGCAGCTAACCTGTGTCATGTGATCACATAAAGGCGACTGACTCGGTGTTCCTACAATAAGCATGCAGACAGAGTCATGTTAGAATAATTACATTTCCCCTTATCGTACTGTACTATAATGCTGAGGCTTGCTATCGTGCAGGACAAGAATAATGATGCTCTTTTACGTCCAAATCTTCTACTTGGATCACGAACCAGTGAGTTATTTAGCGTGTTATCACATAATGTAGACAATGAGTGCGTATTTACCTGGGGAGGTCAACAGGCGTTTACTCAAAAATTAGATATAGTTTAATTTATATGAGGCGCTGTTGAGCATAATTTCCAAAAGTCTGTATAAAATTTGTGGTAATAAGTTGGAATGAAGTTAGCTAAAAAGGTCTAACATAGAATTGGGTGATAATTTAAACCTTATGCTTTATAAAACAGTCAAACCAAACCAGGTCAGTTTTGTACGGTGGCCCTGAAGTCCAAAACACAACAGCATTAGAGAGACTCAAACCGGCTCTAATGCTGTTGTGTTTTGCACTTCAGGGCCACCGTAGTTTTGACCCTAGAGGACAAAAGTGGCACAGTCAACAGGAAGACAACAGGAGGGTTAAACAAGTAAAGCTGGACTGGAAATAACTCTTAGGTCAGGTATAGGCCTACACTTTGCCATTTTGGGACTATTCCAGACAAGAGATCAAACGTGAAACACAGTGATATCTTTGGTTGTGGTCCTACATCACACTGTGAGAGAGGTTCAAAGATTGCTGTTGTTGCAGTTTTGGAGGTATAGTTTCATTTAAATGAAGCCTGTTGACAATCATTTCCAAAAGTCTTTGTAAAACTTGTGGTAATAAGTTGGACTGAAGTTTGGATTTTTTTATACCTGATGCTTTATAAAGAGTCAAACCAGAGAAAAGTTGCACAGTCGATGTTACAACAGGAGAGTTAAGACACTTTTACAGGCTCTTATTTTCCTAGAAGTCATCCGGAGCCAGAGTCATCCACCAAATCATGGAGCTAATGTTAGCTAGCAGCAGACTTAAAAGGTCGCTGGCTAGAAATGAAAGATCTGTTGTTTTAAAGAAAGAATACTAAGAGTCATGTGTAGCAGCTGTGCCACGGTTATCATTATAAACTACATGCATGTCGTGCTAGAAGCTTTTACATCCAGAGCTTAGCGAAAAGGTTAATTGGCTGTGTTTGTCCGTGGGAAGCCAGTGAGGGATCACGTCACCGTCACTGCTCTCAGGTTATCTACACTGTAGTATGTAGTATAGAAGTATGTAGTATGCAGTAACACAGCCACAGTGATTAGTGATGATCAGAGCAACTCTTTCTGTATATGACTCTGCTTCCAACGGGCCCTAACCCTAACCCTCCTGTCTACGGCTCTGGCTGAAGCCTGCACAGAGAGGGGGAAGCAGTCATCACATGTACTTGACACCAGCTACTATTATTAGTCTCCCCCCCCCCCCCCCCCCCCCCCCCAAAAAAAAAAAAAAAAAACACTCAGCACTTCCTTCTTTAAACTGGGCCTCACACTCCGTTCACTCCACAGAAACTGCATGTGTGTTTACTCTTCGATATAAAAGACGTCTGATGATGCCGGCGAAAGTCAATCAATGCATCATTACTAACTTAATCTTTCACTATTACTGTAATTACCGTAACAGCTGAGACCATCACTGCAAAGTTGTGTGTGTGTGTAGGCAGCACTGTGTGTGTGTGTGTGTGTGTGTGTGTGTGTGTGTGTGTGTGTTAAGATTTGGGTGGAAAACGTTCCTGCATCACTAAACTTGTTGTTTATGGTCTTGGGTGAGGAAGGAGAGGAAGGAGAGGAAGGAGAGGAAGGAGAGGAAGGTGAGGAAGGAGAGGAAGGAGAGGAAGGTGAGGAAGGTGAGGAAGGTGAGGAAGGAGAGGAAGGAGAGGAAGGTGAGGAAGGTGAGGAAGGAGATGAAGGTGAGGAAGGTGAGGAAGGAGAGGAAGGTGAGGAAGGAGAGGAAGGAGAGGAAGGAGAGGAAGGTGAGGAAGGAGAGGAAGGAGAGGAAGGAGAGGAAGGTGAGGAAGGAGAGGAAGGAGAGGAAGGTGAGGAAGGAGAGGAAGGAGAGGAAGGAGAGGAAGGTGAGGAAGGAGAGGAAGGAGAGGAAGGTGAGGAAGGAGTGGAAGGAGAGGAAGGAGAGGAAGGAGAGGAAGGTGAGGAAGGAGAGGAAGGAGAGGAAGGAGAGGAAGGAGAGGAAGGTGAGGAAGGTGAGGAAGGAGAGGAAGGAGAGGAAGGTGAGGAAGGAGAGGAAGGTGAGGAAGGTGAGGAAGGAGAGGAAGGAGAGGAAGGAGAGGAAGGAGAGGAAGGAGAGGAAGGTGAGGAAGGAGAGGAGGAGAGGAAGGTGAGGAAGGAGAGGAAGGTGAGGAAGGAGAGGAAGGAGAGGAAGGTGAGGAAGGTGAGGAAGAGAGGAAGGAGAGGAAGGAGAGGAAGGAGAGGAAGGAGAGGAAGGTGAGGAAGGAAAGGAAGGTGAGGAAGGAGAGGAAGGTGAGGAAGGAGAGGAAGGTGAGGAAGGAGAGGAAGAGAGGAAGGTGAGGAAGGAGAGGAAGGAGAGGAAGGTGAGGAAGATGAGGAAGATGAGGAAGGAGAGGAAGGAGAGGAAGGAGAGGAAGGTGAGGAAGGAGAGGAAGGAGAGGAAGGTGAGGAAGGTGAGGAAGGAGTGGAAGGAGAGGAAGGAGGAAGGAGAGGAAGGAGTGAAGGAGAGGAAGGAGAGGAAGGAGAGGAAGGAGAGGAAGGAGAGGACGGTGAGGAAGGAGAGGAAGGAGAGGAAGGAGAGGAAGGAGAGGAACGAGAGGAACGAGAGGAAGGAGAGGAAGGTGAGGAAGGTGAGGAAGGAGAGGAAGGAGAGGAAGGTGAGGAAGGAGAGGAAAGTGAGGAAGGAGAGGAAGGAGAGGAAGGTGAGGAAGGAGAGGAAGGAGAGGAAGGTGAGGAAGGTGAGGAAGGTGAGGAAGGAGAGGAAGGTGAGGAAGGTGAGGAAGGAGAGGAAGGTGAGGAAGGAGAGGAAGGAGAGGAAAGAGAGGAAGGAGAGGAAGGTGAGGAAGGAGAGGAAGGTGAGGAAGGAGAGGAAGGTGAGGAAGGAGTGGAAGGAGAGGAAGGAGAGGAAGGTGAGGAAGGAGTGGAAGGAGAGGAAGGAGAGGAAGGTGAGGAAGGTGAGGAAGGAGAGGAAGGAGAGGAAGGAGAGGAAGGTGAGGAAGGTGAGGAAGGTGAGGAAGGAGAGGAAGGTGAGGAAGGAGAGGAAGGAGAGGAAGGAGAGGAAGGTGAGGAAGGAGAGGAAGGAGAGGAAGGTGAGGAAGGAGAGGAAGGAGAGGAAGGAGAGGAGAGGCAGAGTGACGGCTCGCACAAAGCAGAAGCATCATCAGTGTGACATTTTGGTGTGAGAGTCAGGGGCCCTCTTTCACCAAATCTGTAACATGCGAGCTTCAAACTAAACTTGTAACATGATATCATTTCCTCTCATTGTTAATTTTGACTCCTCCATATTTGCGACTCATGCAAGAAGACTGAATGACTCACTAATTTATTAGTTATTGGCAAGTGACGATCATTCATGAATCTCACATGCTGCAAAAAATGTGATTACTGACTCATTTACTTTTATTTTGGTAATCTGGTAAACTACACTTCCTTTTTCATTTTTATTATTCTCTTTTCCTCCCTTCCTTTCCTTCCTCATTCCTTCCTCCCTTCCTTCTTTCCTTCCTCATTCCTTCCTCCCTTCCTTCTTTCCTTCCTCTTTTCCTCCCTTCCTAACTTACTTCCTTCCTTCCTCCCTTCCTTCCTTCTTTCTTCCTTCCTTACTCTTTTCCTCCCTTCCTTCCACCTTTCCTTCCTTCCTTCCTCTTTTCCTCCCTTCCTTCCGTCTTTTCTTCCTTCCTTCCTTCCTCTTTTCCTACCTTCCTTCCACCTTTCCTTCCATCCTTGCTTCCTTCTTTCCTTTCTTCTCTCCTTCCTTCCTTCCTCTTTTCCTCCCTTCCTTACTTTTTCATCCCTGCCTCATCTCAATCCATTGAAAATACTACTTTTCTGTTTTGTTTTGTCCAATTTTTTATTATTCTTTAATTATTTTTTTATTTTTTTAATGTCCTGTGTTCTTATATATATGCTTGTCTGTTTACGGTAAGAAGGAAGGATGTGTGTTATGGGAGGGGTTGGAGTGGGAGGGGTTGGCTGTGGGAGAGAATAAGTGGTGGTTGGTATTTTTGAAAAAGGAAAAAGTCCTTATTTCTCATTATATGTATTTGTGCCTGTCAAATGAATAAAAATATTAATACAAAATTTAAATAAATATCATCTTTATCATGTCAGAGTGAATATAATCCACATTACAGCATTTCATGTAAACAGTCATTTACAACATGAGACAAAAGCTACGGATCAGCTTTATTATAGTCTAATTTGTTTTGCTTTATTTTTATTATAATTAGATTTTCTTCTTCTTGTTGTTTTTTTAATTGTATGTTTTTATGCTTCCTATTCTTATTGTTAAATGTTTGTTTTTATGTAAAGCACATTGAGTTGCCTCAGGGGTATGAAACGCTCTATATAAATAAAGCTGCCTTGCCTTTTTTTTTTAATATTTCATCACTTATATCTACAGATGTTGCGTATAACATCTGGCTCTAAGTGAACACAGTGTATAAACAGAAGTATGTGAGTTGAGTTGAGACAGTGTATAAAAAAAAGTCTGTTCTTTAATCTGAATGCTGCTGAATCAGACGGAGAAAAGCAGAAGCTGTGGATTTTATTTTTTATTGTGGATTTTATATTTTTAGTTTGTACTATTGAAGTGATGCAGAGCTGTAAGATACCACATTATTTTAAGATCAATTTTTTTTATATTCTAGTTAATGATTTTTCCATAATCTGCATGGTGTGTGTGTGTGTGTGTGTGTGTGTGTGTGTGTGTGTGTGTGTGTGTGTGTGTGTGTGTGTGTGTGTGTGTGTGTGTGTTTTAATTTGTGCAGCTGATTTATGAGAAATAACTTTGCATTTGAGAGCAGAAATGACTCGTCTCTCTCTCACATGAATTCTTTGATTTATTTTATAGTTTCAAGTAACTTAAGGTAACTGTCAGGTGCTTTAGATGATTCATTGTGTCACTGGATTTTTGTTAAAAATATATTTTTGACTACAAGGGACATTTTAAAGTCTGTGTAAAGTAAGAATAAACATGTGTTCTGAGTTTGACATACCACAGAAAAGTTTGTTGTTAACCACCCTGCCAAATTTGAATGATTAAAAAAGTCGCCAATATATGAAATTAGGCTTCAAAGTTGTGTAAAAAGTAGCCTCTTTCTCTGCTACCAAACATTGTGGGATTGCCCGCCGAGTCCGCTGAAGCCCCGCCCCTACCAAGTGTCACCTGTCAATCAAAGTCATACCTCTACCAGAAACATGGACGCTACGTCTGAGAGCTTTCTGCTGCTAACTCAGCTGCTAGCTCGGTGGCTAGCTTGGCTAACTAGCTAACTGTAGACTGTAGTAGTAGTAGTGTGTGCTGAATGTATTTCTACCTCTACAGCAGCAGGGGCGGGTTTATGCTAATCACTAAATCCTGAACACAGAAATGTTGAAACACAGTTTGTGAAGCCTAGCTCCACAATTCAAATCTAAATGGTTGAAATGCTTTTTACACCTTTTTTTAGAAATACATTTATGACCTATTTAATGTGTTTAGAAGAAAATGTCTGAATTCACTTTACACAGTCTTTAAGTCAAATTAACAATATTATTGATCAGACATCAATATACTCTTATTAAATCATGCAAAAACCAAAACCATGATACTACAGTGAATATAAGGCACTAATTGGGCAGCACACACGCGCACACACACACACACACACACACACACACACACACACACACACACACACACACACACACACACACACAGGTCTGATATGCAGCAGATACAGTATTTTTCATTAATAAGGCCGTTCTCGTACCTCAGGGAAGGTCTCTCTTCCAAGATTCAAACCAACCAGACTCCCGTTAGCGAGATGGGTTGATATGCGACTAATTAAGCTAATTAAAAAATGCCCTCTTGGATTAGCTGAGGGATAGTTTTTTCCACCAGGAGCCATGTGAGCGAACTTCCTTTGAATACCTCAATTTTTAATAATAATAATTTTCCGGCAGCGTAAAAGAAGAGAATGGCGAGGATGAGGAAGTGTAGCACGAGTCTGAAGGTGGACAAGTGGCTCTTTAACCAGCTGAGGCTCCGAAAAATCACATTTATTTTTTTTTGAGTTGGAGCTCAACTGTCTCTACTGTGAACACCTGCTCTAACAGAAGGGGGAAATCCTTGAGTGGATCAGCCTTGTCTCTGCATCAAATGAGAGTTAATGAATAAATGAAATGCATAGAGATGAAGAAAAGCATCACCTACAGCTTTCTAAACTATGGAGTGGTGAGTTACCAAAGATTAAAGGAAAGATGTGCTCAAATATTCATGACTATCTAAGCTTGAAGTCACATTAAACCTGCAGTGTGGAGCTTCTGTTACACAATGCTGATGAAGATGATCACCACCAGGTAAAAGCTCAGGAGTTTTTAACCCTCCTGTTGTCCTCAAGGAAGGAAGGAAGGAAGGAATGACAGGAGGAAGGAATGACAGGAGGAAGGAAGGAAGGAAGGAAGGAAGGAAGGAAGGAAGGAAGGAAGGAAGGAAGGAAGGAAGGAAGGGAGGGAGGGAGCAAGGGAGGAAGGAAAGACAGGAGGAAAGAAGGAAAGACAAGAGGAATGAGAAAGGAAGGAAGGAAGGAAGGAAGGAAGGAGAGGAGGAATGAAAGAAGGAAGGAAGGAAGGAAGGAATGACAAGAGGAATGACAGAAGGAAGGAAGGAAGGAGAGGAGGAATGAAAGAAGGACGGAAGGAAGGAAGGAAGGAGAGAATGAAGGAAGGAAGGGAGGAAGGAAAGTCAGGAGGAATGAAGGAAGGAATGAGAAAGGAAAGAAGGAAGGAAGGAAGGAAGGCGGGAGAAAGGAGAAAGGAGGAAGGAAGGAAGGAAGGAAGGAAGGAAAGACGGGAGGAATGAAGGAAGGAATGAGGAAGGAAGGAATGAATGAGGAAGGAAGGAAGGAAGGAGGAAAAGAAGAAGGAAGTAAGGAGGGAAGGAAGGAAGTAGGGAAGAAGTATGGAAGGAGGGGAAGAACAAAGGAAAAATTCAAGAAAACAGTCAAAAGAGAGATGGGGTCAATTTGACCCGGGAGGACGACAGGAGGGTTAATCTAGTGCATGAATGCATGAACGCTAACTCCCCGACCGTGCAGCTCGTCTAGACTAGAAAGAAGGATATTTAAAAGTATCCACAATCCAGCTTTAACCAATGGTCCGTTTCACCACTGAGAGTTAACTGTTTTAACACGAAGCCAAAGTCCTGTTGTTATGGTAACCTGTGGTTTAATATGCCTTGCTCTCTGGTACAGAGCTCTAATTAAACTATGGTCCAGAGCTGTTTCAGATATCTCATTATACGTGTGATTTCCTGCCAAAATGAGACACATATTTTCAATTTCCATGTGTTTCTCCTCTCGTTCCTCCTAACCTGAAGTCCTCATCACTGCTAACTCTCCTTATTCCCCCAACCTCTGCGACACACACACACTAGTGTTGCCAGCTGCACCTGCTTCCCCATGAGCATCATTTAGAGCAGGGGTGTCAAACATGCGGCCCGTGGGCCAGATCCGGCCCGCTGAGGGGTCCAATCCGGCCCACTTTCCTTATTCTTCCCTTCCTTCCTTCCTTTCTGTCTTCTTTTTCTTCTTTCTTTCTTTCTTTCCTTCCATCTGTCCTTCCTTCCTTCCTTCCGTCCTTTCTTCCTTCCATCTTTCTTTCCTTCCTTCCTTCCATCTATTTGTCCTTCCTTCCTTCCTTCCATCTATTTGTCCTTCCTTCCTTCTATTGGTCCTTCCTTCCTTCCTTCCTCCCTTTCTTCCTTCCATCTTTCTTTCCTTCCTTCCTTCCTTCCTTCTATTTGTCCTTCCTTTCTTCCTCCCTCCCTTCCTTCCTTTCATTTGTCCTTCCTCCCTTCCCTCCTTCCTTCCCTCCATCTTTTTCATGACACCCCTGATTTAGAGAATATAGAGCAGAGTACAGGTGCACGAAACTACAGAGACGATGACGAGAACCGTGCAAACAAGACCGCTGCTGCAACACACGACCGAGAAATAAGTGTTTTTATAAAGATTTTATAGAGGAGTGTGGGGGGGGGGGGGGGGGGGGTTATGTGACTTTATTAGATATTGACCATGGTAGAAGAAAGGACAGTTAAGGGAATACTTGGGACAAGGTCAGTATCTCATACAAGTAAAAAAAAGAAGAAAAAAAAAACCTTCAGGCTCCAAATTCAATTTTTTCTTCTTTACAGTTCGACTAAATCCAAGTGCAACAGAAAAAATTGACTTTTGCATTGCATCACTGCGTGTGTGTGTGTGTGTGTGTGTGTGTGTGTGTGTGTGTGTGTGTGTGTGTGTGTGGTCTATTCTGCTCCATTTCTAAAACTGTATTATATCTTTTGCACAGAAGGTTTTTATAGGATGTAATTGTGTGTCCTCTTCTGCTCCGATGCTTCTATTAGGAGGCCGTAAAGTCCCGTTTAGGGTGAAAGTACACTGAAAGAGAAACTAACAGACTGACAGCGCACGTTTATTTCAAAAACCACAAAAGCGTATCAGCGAGAGGGGGGGAAAGCGCTGTTAACTAATAAAAGGAACATTTTACACTAAGGGAACAGAGGAAATCACTGTAACGGGAGGAGGAGGGGTGGAGTGTGGGAGGGTGTGGGGGGGTTGCTGATATTAACTCAGTCATTCATAAAGGATGAGATTTGCCCCACAGAGATTTACAAAAGCACAAATTATGCAAATAAAGACAAGATGACACAGCAGAGGATCCATCAAAAGGCCAAGGCATGGGTTAGGAGCGTTATGTATGAGAGACAAAGAGGAAGGAATCAGCTGCAGTTCTTTGTCACTTTCACTCATTAATATTCCACGGCAGGGCTCTGATACGCTGCCTCTATCACTTCTGATTATTTGCAGGCTGTTATGTGTGTTTTATGCTCGCTGGCAGCAAAGTAAACCTCCGAACCCCCAGGAGGCAAACAGCTCCTCTGTGTCACATACTGAACCTTTTTATTTTCCACTTCTTTCATCTATACTTTGTTCCATATTTCAGGGATCAGCTGAGCAATACACATTCATCATCTCTTTGTCTCTCTCTCTCTCACTCACACACACACACACACACACACACACACACACACACACACACACACACACACACAGTATCAGTCCATCAGTGTCAGTATATAAACACAGTTACTGTCTGATCAGCTGTTGCTACACACAGGTCATACCCCTCTCAGCACGGTGCAGACAGAAGGAAAGCAGGATGCTGATTGGAGCCATAAACACAGCATTAAGACACACATCCAGCCGCGTTCAACAAGTAGGAGAGGAAGCAAAGATGAGACCAGAGGCTCAATCTGCACAGGGGGGACTGTGGCTGTATGAAAGAAATGGACGTAACATCCGTGACGTCACCCATTGGTTTGTGGACTGCTGCTCGGAAGCCAATGGTTTCAAATCTAGGCAGCGCCATCTTGAAAATTTCAGGTGCATGCTGGGAAAAATAAAAACACGGATTCTACTTATATGGGCATGAGGCGGAGCCATGGGCGGAGCGGGAGGTTGCTATGGTTACGAGGGCTGGATTTCGAGGACATTGGTCAATCAACCTGTCAATCAGGACGTAGCCACGCCCTAATGCATACCCTGCTTTATCATCACATATAAAATCAGGGAGGCCAAAATGTCCCAAATGAACATCATACTGCATTGAAGAAGGCTTTAAACTAGCGATTGAGACCATAAACACATTTTGAAAACGTTTACTGAGGTTAGAAATCAAGTGAGAAGTTGGTGAATTCTCCATTGACTTGTATAGAGACGGTCGCCCCCTGGTGGCCTTTTGATAGAATGCAGCTCTAAGTTACTTCCTGGTTGGCCTCATTTCAGATGGACCGGAGCTCCCCGCCTGGACTGGGATGGTTTTTTTCTAAAATATGACACACTGTCACTCTGCTGACTGCAATCATTTGGCATCATCTGATGTTTACTTCCTGTGTTGCTGCTGAAGCCTTGAAGCCAAAAGTAGCAGTAGAGCAGGACAAAGATAAAGAGTCACTGGTACATATATGGGACTTATTTTATATTTTTTCTTATAGTTAAATCCCACAAAAACTTTTCTACTAACCAGTCTTATGTGTAGGGTTGCAAAATTCCGGGAATTTTCAAACTTGGAAACTTTCCATGAGGAATTAACAGGAATTAACAGGAATTAACAGGAATTAACGGGAATTAACGGGAATAAACTGGGAATTTACTAAACTGAAGGCATGTTCTTATTAGGGAACTTAAATATAGTTGTGTAAAATAATATTTTAGCATAATCCTGACTAAAACAACCAGATATCATGCAGTACACTTGAATATCCATGCTATCACATGCTCACATAGCACACCGTTTACTGCAGGGCTACTGAGACCACGCCCCCTACATGCACGGTGCATACGGAGACCACGCCCCCTATATGCACTGTGCATACTGAGACCACGCCCCCTACATGCACTGTTCATACTGAGACCACGCCCCCTGCATGTACTGTGCATACTGAGACCACACCCCCTTCATGCACTGTGCATACTGAGACCACGCCCCCTACATGCACTGTGCATACTGAGACCACGCCCCCTATATGCACTGTGCATACTGAGACCACGCCCCCCTACATGTACTGTGCATACTGAGACCACACCCCCTACATGCACTGTGCATACTGAGACCACGCCCCCTACATGCGCTGTGCATACTGAGACCACGCCCCTTACATGCACTGTGCATACTGAGACCACGCCCCCTACATGCACTGTGCATACTGAGACCACGCCCCCTACATGCACTGTGCATTCCTCCATCACATGCACAGATGATTTCTACAATTCTGGACCACACTTTTGAGCCCCTTTGCAACCCTACTTATCTGTGTATCCAAAGTCCGATCCAATGTTGTCCAAAAAACTATCACAACCCCATCAGTGTTCCTTCATTACTACACACACACACACACACACACACACAGTCATTTATTTTGACTCAGTCTGACTCAGTCCAACACACACACACACACACACACACACACACACACAGAGACACACAGACACACACACACACACAGAGACACACAGACACACAGACACACACACACACACACACACACACACACACACACACACACACACAGAGAGTCCTGCTGCCAGAAATAGTCACTAAAACATCCAGTGTGTATTAATCCACCGCTGAAAATAGTCCCAGAATGAGTGAACTTTCCTCCTGTTTCGAGTAACGCTTGCCAAAAACTTAACTGCTTCAGGAAACTACTGAGTCTTTTTATTAAGACTTGTTTTCAGTAAGCGTGGAGCAGAGTGTTACAGACAGAGAAGGGAAGTCAGAGAGGAATGAGAGTCGTTGACAATAAGAAATATATAAAATATATCTCGCTAAAGTGAACCTCAGAAGTGGTTTTAGTGGTTATATATTTATTATTTGGAGGAGCTGAAGTAGTAAAGTTACAATCATAAGCAATAACATTTATTATTAATACTATCATTAGAATAGAACTGTATTTATAAAGCATCTTTCACACAGGAGATGTAGCTCAAAGTGCTTTACAATAATCATAGAAACTGGCTAATTAAAACCATAGACTGTATAATAGAAATGGACGTAACATCCGTGACGTCACCCATTGGTTTGTGGACTGCTGCTCGGAAGCCAATAGTATCGAATCTAGGCAGCGCCATCTTGAAAATTTCAGGTGCATGCTGGGAAAAAAAGAAAACGGATTCTACTTATATGGGCATGAGGCGGAGTCATGAACGGAAGTATGGGCGGGACCAACGGCGGAGCGAGGGAGGCTGCGATTGGTTGTGAGGGCTGGATCTCGAGGACATTGGTCAATCAACCTGTCAATCAGGACGTAGCCACGCCCTAATGCATACCCTGCTTTATCGTCAAATATAAAATCAGGGAGGCCAAAATGTCCCAAATGAACATCATACTGCATTGAAGAAGGCTTTAAACTAGCGATTGAGACCATAAACACATTTTGAAAACGTTTACTGAGGTTAGAAATCAAGTGAGAAGTTGGTGAATTCTCCATTGACTTGTATAGAGACGGTCGCCCCCTGGTGGCCTTTTGATAGAATGCAGCTCTAAGTTACTTCCGCATTGGCTTCTTTTTAGAGGACAGGAACTCCCCGCCTGATTAAAACAAGTGCAAATGTTGCGCAATAAAAACCAAGAAATGAAATTAATAACAAATAAAAGAGGAAACAAATATCAAGAACAAGTGTGCCACAAACTACAGCATGTGTGAAAGAAGAAAGGAGAATAAACAATAAAATATGCAATAAAAAAAAAAAGTTGAATAGACTAAATAAGTTTTCCGTTGTTGCATCTTTTATATCCTTTGTGCAGGAAACTCTATAGTTTATTATGATTGATAATAAAGACTCTAAATCAGGGG
>JAJDFG010001461.1:0-30000 GCA_021039105.1 Scomber colias
TAAATCGGACAAAGACGTTGCAGCTAAATGCAACATTTGTCAGGCGCAAGTGTCCCGTGGAGGGACAGAACCGGGAAGGTTCAATACAACCAACCTCATCGCACATTTGAAAAAACACCACAACAAAGAACATGAGGATTTTCGCTAGTGAGCAGCAGCGTCAATTATCATTGAGGAGGCACAGGAGCAGGCTGACAGCACAGCATGCTGAAATGCTTATCTTCTTAAAAAAAAATCTCCACATTATGCTCGGACTGCAGAAAGTGGAGGAGGAGGAGGAGGAGTAAGGGTAGTCAGCACTGACTGATTATTATTTGTTTTATGCTCTTGTTATTAGAGTGATATGTTTATTGTGTTTCACTCTATTCTTCAGTGAAGACTAAGAGTAATTACTACATTGTTTTGGGCAGAGTCAGTCAGTGAAAACTGGAGCTGTGTGAACTCTTAACTTAGAGCAGTTGGACAGTGGACAATATTGTGTTGTTGTTGTTTTTGTCCCTGCCCACAGTTGTTTCCAACATATGCTGACAGTAAAAAAAATAACTGGAAGTGAACTTGAATTGTTTTGCACTTTAAAATTTAATTTATTCTATTTCAATGTGTATAATGATGTTTGGTAACCAGTGGTTATTTTGCACTTTAAATATAACATTTTGTTTTTATTGGATTTGTTGAGGTAATACTCTTATGCTGAAGGTTAAAATTTATGTATAACCAATTGGTTTAATAATAAATGGGTCAGTTTTTCCTATACCTACTGTTGCTGACTATTTGTTTTCTGTTATATCACTACAACATCAGTAACAGTAACATCACTTTATCAAGCCTTTTCTAAACATTCCACACAACAAAATAAGGAATAAATATATGTATGATTCGTGCCTATATCGTATCGTATTGATATCGGTATCGGCCAATACTCAAGGCTACAATATCGGTATCGTATCGGAAGTGAAAAAGTCAATATCGGGACATCCCTAGTCTTCACTGCTGCATCTTTTCTGATTTGAAAGGGTTATTTCATGCTGATATAAAAATCCCAAAACCAAGAATCATCAAGATACAAAAAATCTGGGTTAGGGTTAGGGGCTGAAAAGACAAACCCCTTCTCATTCCCATATACTTCATGCCTTCCTCTAACTCTGCTGTGATGCCCTAGATTGTCAGCAGTTTTATAATCTCCAAAGGTGACTCACGTTTAGTCGCCAACTTGCTGTTTCTCTGCATGTTTTTTTTTAAATGTCAAACAGTCTTTTGTCTTGTCTTGACTATCCATGCTGAAAGGCTCTGGACCTATGTCCGTCTTCTCTTCCCTTTCTCCTTGCTTTTTATCGTTGTGAGAAATCTCTGCAACGCCACAGGATATATTTTAACCTTTTCATATAAATATCTTCAGTTTTCTGTTGCAAAATTGTCTTTCTGGTGCAGTCCAGCTCATTTTCTACAGTCTGTGTAGACACCCTCCGTAACCCTTAAACAGGACAAACGTGCACCAGGAGATACAGACTCTTAACCTTCCTGTTGTCCTCCCGGGTCCTTCCTCTGTCCTTCCTTCCTTCCTTCCTTCCTTCCTTCCTTCCTTCCTTCATCTGTCCATCCTCTCCTTCCTTCCTTCCTTCCTGCCTTCCTTCCTTCCTCAGATCTAAGTTCAGCTGTTAGGGTAAATGTTCCCTCCTTCTGTCCTTCCTTCCTTCCTTCCTCCCTCTCTCCCTCCCTCCCTTCCTTCCTTCCTCCCTCCCTCCCTTCCTTCCTTCCTCCCTTCCTTCCTTCCTCCCTTCCTTCCTTCCCTCCCTCCCTTCCTTCCTTCCCTCCCTCCTTTCCTTCCTTCTTCCTCCCTTACCTTCCCTTTCCTCCCCTCCCTTCCTTCCCTTCCTCCCTCCTTTCCTTCCTTCTTCCCTCCTTTCCTTCCTACCTTCCTTCCTTCCTCCCTCCTTCCTTTCCTTCCTTCCTTCTTTCCTTCCTTCCTTCCTTCCTTCCTTACTTTAGGTGCAAATGACATAACTAGTAAGGCCTGTTTAAGGGTTAAGAGACTTAAGGCCCATTTATGCTCAACGTACATATGAAAATATATCCGTCCTTTTCAAACGATGTTACCGTCACTGCTCACATACTTCCATGCCTCCTTTACGAGAGAATTAATGGATGCAAACCAACACAGAGGAACAACATCAACTAAACCTATAACCGTCCTGTTGTCCTCGAGTCAAGGAAGGAAGGAAGGAAAAGAGGAAGGAAGAAAAGGAGGGAGGAAAGAAAGACAGAAGGAGGGAGGGAGGGAGGAAGGAAGGAACTGCGGAAGGAAAGCAAGGAAGGATGGAAGGAAGGTAGAAGGGAGGGAGGAAAGAGAGAGGAAGGAAAGAAAGGAGAAGGAGGGAGGGAGTAAGGAAGGGCGGAAGGAAAGCAAGGAAGGATGGAAGGAAGGTAGAAGGGAGGGAGGAAAGAAAGAGAGAAGGAGGGAGGGCGGAAGGAAAGCAAGGAAGGATGGAAGGAAGGTAGAAGGGAGGGAGGAAAGAGAGAGGAAGGAAAGAAAGGGAGAAGGAGGGAGGGAGTAAGGAAGGGCGGAAGGAAAGCAAGGAAGGATGGAAGGAAGGTAGAAGGGAGGGAGGAAAGAAAGAGAGAAGGAGGGAGGGCGGAAGGAAAGCAAGGAAGGATGGAAGGAAGGTAGAAGGGAGGGAGGAAAGAGAGAGGAAGGAAAGAAAGGGAGAAGGAGGGAGGGAGTAAGGAAGGGCGGAAGGAAAGCAAGGGGATGGAAGGAAGGTAGAAGGGAGGGAGGAAAGAGAGGAAGGAAAGAAAGAGAGAAGAAGGGAGGGAGGGAGGGAGGGAGGGAGTTTATTTCAGATATAACTTTTATTTCTCAGCATTGAAGGAGAAATAATACGAACTGATGGCTTTAACAATAAATAATCTTGAGATCAAGGACCGGAAAGGAGGAAGGAAGGAAGGGAGGAAGAAGGAAGAAGGAAGGAAAGGAGGGAGGAAGGAAGGAAGGAAGGAAGGAAGGAAGAAGAGAATAAAACCTGAACACATCCAGGCAGGTCCTCCTCCTCTCTATCAGGATGCAACCACTCTGTCCACTGAGTCACCACATCAGCCTCAGTCCAGCCTCAGTCCAGCCCCATTACCGCTGATTGTTACCTCGCTACTTTCATCTCCTCCACACTTTCTCTCCTCACCTTCATCCCTCCTCCTCCTCCTCCTCCTCCTCTTTTTGCACCACACTGGGCTTCTCGATGGACTCAGTGACTGTAACGGGAAAGCCTTGCCATCTAACTTTTGATTCAAATGCAATGACTGTACTGTAGTCATTGTAATATCAGGAACATCCACTTATCTTATCTCCTCTTTTTCCCCCCCCTCCTCTCCTCTCCTCTCCTCTCCTCTCCTCTCCTCTCCTCGCCTCTCCTCTCCTCTTTTCTCAGTTGTATCTCATTCACACACAAGTGATGACTGAGCTTTGACAGAGCAAAGAAAATCAATTAACACCTGTCTACAACCTTGCTTTGGAGATGTGTGTGTGTGTGTGTGTGTGTGTGTGTGTGTGTGTGTGTGTGTGTGTGTGTGTGTGTGTGTGTGTGTGTGTGTGTGGTGTGTGTGTGTGTGTGTGTGTGTGTGTGTGTGTGTGTGTGTGTGTGTGTGTGTGTGTGTGTGTGTGTTCCTCATGTTGTGGGGACTTGCCTCCCTTATGAGGACAAAAAGCAAGTCTCCTTAACCCTCCTGTTGTCCTAGACTCGAGGAAGAAGGAAGGAAGGAAGGAAAGGAGGAAAGAAGGAAGGAAATGAGGGAGGAAGGGAGGAAAGAAGGTAGGGGGGAGGAAAAGAAAGAGAGAAGGAGGGATCGGCTGGAAGGAAGAAAAGAATGAGGGAGGGAAAGAAGGAGGGAGGGGGAAGGAAGGAAAAGAGGGAGGGAGGAAGGAAAGGAAGAAAGGAAGGAGGGAAGGAAAGAACGAGGGAGGAAAGAGAGATGAAGGAAAGAGAGAAGGAGGGAGGGAGGACAGATGTAAGGAAGGAAGGGAGGGAGGAAAGAAGGAACAGTCAAAACAGACGGGGTCAATTTGACCCGGTAGGAAAGGTCCCCAGGAAATGAATGTCAGTCAATGTAATGTCCTCGTGTGACTCGTGTGATGATGTAACTTTTCCATGGACCTTTTTCTGTCTTGGAGGCAATTGGCATCATTGTAGAGGACAAAATAAAATGCCGAGCTTAACACACACACACACACACACACACACACACACACACACACACACACACACACACACACACACACACATGAATCCTTGTGAAGACATAGAACAGACTTCCACTTACTGTGGACAGTTCACCTCTACATTCAGCCTCATTAGGACCTGGTCTGTGCCGGTTTCTTTATTCCAGTAAAAGTCCCCAAGAAGTAACAAAAACACACACACACACACACACACACACACACACACACACTTACCAGCACTGACAGCTGTCTTGCTGTTGCTAGGTAACCACATAATAACACTGCCAATCAGTTGTGAGCTGGTACTGTGGTAAAGGAAGAGCTATAACACTCCGGACACCCAAAGTATTATTTCTTAAGCTTGACAGTTTAATTTTTGTTCTTGGAAGCATTTGATCTCAAGAGCCATTTATCAGCACGTTTCCAGAGCTTTTGACTGAGCTTATGTACTGTATATTAGGATTTTCCATTATTTTTACCATGTGGTTTAAAGTCTGTGTAAAGTAAGAATAAATATGTGTTCTGAGTTTGACATACCACAGAAAAGTGTGTTGTTAACCACCCTGCCAAATTTGAATGATTAAAAAAAATCACCAAATATATGAAATTAGGCTTCAAAATTGTGTAAAAATCAGCCTCTTTCTCTGCTCCCAAACGCTGAAGCCCCGCCCCCTACCAAGTGTCACCTGTCAATCAAAGTCACCACCTCTACCAGAAACATGGACGCTACGTCTGAGAGCTTTCTCCGGCTAGCTCGGCGGCTAGCTCGGCGGCTAACTCAACTGCTAGCTCGGCGGCTAACTCAGCTGCTAACTCGGCAGCTAACTCAGCAGCTAGCTTGGTGGCTAGCTCGGCAGCTAACTCAGCTAACTGGCTAACTGTAGACTGTAGTAGTAGTAGTGTGTGTGCTGAATGTATTTCTACCTCTACAGCAGCAGGGGCGGGTTTATGCTAATCACTAAATCCTGAACACAGAAATGTTGAAACACAGTTTGTGAAGCCTAGCTCCACAATTCAAATCTAAATGGTTGAAATGCTTTTTACACCTTTTTTAGAAATACATTTATGACCTATTTAACAAACATTATCTCAAGGCACTTTCCACATAGAGCAGGTCTAGACCATACTCTTTAATTTTAATTAGTTGTTATACGTACATCTTGTTGCCACTTAAACAAATGTAGACCCAATTATAGACATGATATGCCTAATTGCCTCATGAATAATCCAATTAATTTCTTCATGACATCTAATTATACTCTTTAAATTGTGTTTTAATTAAGATCTTGTGTCTGCTGATGATCTTATTACCAGCGAAGCAGCTTTCACACACTAATATAGAAATGTGGCTTATTTCCTAGTATTCAGTTAACTTCACATGAACCCAATCTCAGTCTCTCACTGGAATTCAGTTTTTTATAGCAGGCTGATTTGTGCTCTATATTTTTGTGTAGCACACACACACTCTCACACACACACACACACACACACACACACACACACACACACACACACACACACACACACACACACACACACACTTGTTTAACCCTCCTGTTGTCCTTGAGTCAAGGAAGTGAGGGAGGAAGGAAGAAGGGAGGAGGGGAGGGGAGGGGAGGGGAGTGGAGGGAAGGAAGGAAGGAAGAAAGGAAGGAAGGAAGATAGGAGGGAGAAAGGAAAAGAGGAAGGGAGGAAGGAATGAAAGGACAGAGGAAAGAAGGAAGGTCGGGGGAGGAAAGAAAGAGAAAAGGGAGGGAGGAAGGAAGGAGGGAGGAAGGAAAGAAGGAAGAAAGGGGATTGAGGAAGGAAAGGAGGGAAGGAAGGAAGGACAGTGGAAAGAAGGGAGGGAGGAAAGGAAGGAAGGAAGGAAGGAAAGAAGGAAGGAAGGAAGGTAGGACGGAAAAGGAAAAGAGGAAGGGAGGAAGGAAGGAAAGAAGGACAGAGGAAGGAAGGTAGGGGGGAGGAAAGAAAAAGGGAGGGAAGGAAAGAAGAAGGGTGGGAGGAAGGAGGAAGGAAAGAAGGAAAGAAGGAAGGAAGGAAGGAAGGAAAGAAGGAAGGAGGGAGGAAGGAAGGAAGGAAGGAAGGAAGGAAAGAAAGAAGGGAGGAAGGAAGGAAGGAAGGAAGGAAAGAAAGAAGGAACAGTCAAAACAGACAGGAAGGTTAATGTTAGTCATTGACGTCCATAACACACACTGGCTATGTTCTTTTTTTCTTTTTTTATATTTACCCCCCCATTACAGCTAATTACCTCCATTTCTGAACTCTCATTTCTCATCTCAGGAGCCAATTAATGTGTGTGTGTGTAGTTGTGTAGTTGTGTGCACATTGTCTCCACTTGAACTGTAATCCTGACGTAGAACCCGTCCATTACAACATGTCTCCTGCTTTGTGTTCAGTGGAAACATGCAGTTAGCTCAAGTGGCCCTGCTGATGTAGCTCCTGATGCTGAGTGTTGAGTGTCAGCAGAGCAGCAGAGGTCCTGAACTGTAGCGTCACACTAATGGATTCATTTCTTTATCAATCAATCAAAAGGTTAACAGCAGGATATTTTATCTATCTGGTTTCTTGGTGGCGAGGAGTCTCACTTTGGTTCAGCTCTGACATGAACCACTGGAAGTTTAACGTCACGATGAGGGGGAAACAAATATGTCTTGGGTTGAGATAGTTGTCAGGATACCGAGGATACCAGGACCACGAAGCGAGGATTCCAGGACCACGAAGCTGGGATCCTAGGACTATGAAGCTCCAAGCTGAAACATTTCTAAGTGTAACACATGATACCATACCACGACCACGAAGCAAGGATACCAGGACCACGAAGTGAGAATACCAGGACCACGAAGCGAGGATACCAGGACCACGAAGCAAGGATACCAGGACCACGAAGCGAGGATACCAGGACCACGAAGCGAGGATACCAGGACCACGAAGCAAGGATACCAGGACTACAATGCGAGGATACCAGGAAGCAAGGATACCAGACCACGAAGCTCCAAGCTGAAATTTTGTGTTTCAGCTCTGCGGTGGGATATACCAAACCCTTTGGAATGGGCTGATTATGGTCTCACTTTGGGGGGTAACTCCAAACTACCATCTGCAAGATTTCAGAAACCCAGTTCTCGGAAACGTAAAGCTCCACAGCAGGCACGTGCACACATAGGGCCCTAGGGGTGCTTGAGCCCCTGCCCTTTTTGCCTCGTATTAAAAAGTGCCCCCTGTGTGTGTGTGTGTGTGTGTGTGTGTGTGTGTGTGTGTGTGTGTTTATTTGTTTGTTTTAAATAACATTAATAAATTCCTGTTAGGGATGTAAAAGAAAAACGGCGCTACAAAAAATGTACCCATTTCTTGTAATATGCGGTTGTTGTGTGTGTTGAGCCGCTGCTTCTCTGCCCGTTGCGGCTCCGCTCGGTCACAGAGCCGCCAGAGAGAGAGTGAGTGAGAGAGAGAGAGAGAGAGACGTGGGCAAGTGAGGAGACGTGATAGCGGAGCAACTTGAACCTGTGAGTTATGGTCTAACTAGTCTCCGTCCACTTATTCAACGTGCTTAAATATGAGTAATATTTCAGAAAAACGCTCTATTTTAGTCAATGTGTCAGCTTCTGTTTTTGCCGGACATCAGAGCACGGCGCATCAGTCAGCACAGAGCAGATCGTGCGGGACAGGAAATCGTGTACAAAATACAAAATAAAACACCGGGTTAATTTTCAAAATAGAATACACCGTGTTTACGGCGGATTTCCCTCACTACAGGTCCGAGGTTTAGATTATGATATAAAGTTTATTGTGACTTTGCTACTACTGGGGCTAACAAAATAATGATAATAACAATAATAATAATAATAATAATAATAATAATAATAATAATAATAACAATAATGACATAATAATAATAATAATAATATAGTAATTTCAGCATTCTGGGGATATAAGCTGTATTATTACTCATGTTGACAATCATTTGTTGACACAAAATACATGGCAATTTCATATCACTTTCACCTACAGGACACACAGATAAGTAGTTAGCTTTCTGTTAGCACTTTATTTATCTAATTTTTGCCTACATTAATTTCCATATTGTGTAAAGGACCGGAAAAAAAATCGGCAGGCACATTCTGCCCTTTTCTGACTTTGAGCCCCTGCCTGTCCATAATCATGTGCACGTCCCTGCTCCACAGAGCAACGCCGACAACCCACCAGACTTGTAGCCCACCTCCGTGGGATGCACTTTGGGCTGTTTAAATAGGGTTTCAGCCAGGCGGGGCGTTCTGGTCCTCTGAAATGAGGCCAACCAGGAAGTAACTTAGAGCTGCATTCTATCAAAAGGCCACCAGGGGGCGACCGTCTCTATACAAGTCAATGGAGAATTCACCAACTTCTCACTTGATTTCTAACCTCAGTAAACGTTTTCAAAATGTGTTTATGGTCTCAATCGCTAGTTTAAAGCCTTCTTCAATGCAGTATGATGTTCATTTGGGACATTTTGGCCTCCCTGATTTTATATGTGATGATAAAGCAGGGTATGCATTAGGGCGTGGCTACGTCCTGATTGACAAGTTGATTGACCAATGTCCTCGAGATCCAGCCCTCGTAACCATAGCAACCTCCCCGCTCCGCCCCATTGCCCCGCCTCATGCCCATACAAGTAGAATCCGTGTTTTTATTTTTCCCAGCATGCACCTGAAATTTTCAAGATGGCGCTGCCTAGATTAGAAACTATTGGCTTCTGAGCAGCAGTCCACAAACCAATGGGTGACGTCACGGATGTTACGTCCATTTCTTTTATACAGTCTATGGTTTCTGCTGATATCCTGTTGAATTCAATAGGATATCAGCAGAATGGGGGAGGTGGGTGTAGTTCTGCTTACTGCGGTCCATCCACAAATAAGGCTTGGACAGGTGCTTGTGACTTCCTCTCTTCACTTTATGTTCAGTTTTGAGTGGAAAAAACAAAAAAACAGGATATTTGACAGGTATCATGACTTTTTATTTAATTATTTTCAAATATCAACAACAAATCATCTTTTTAAACAGTCAGCTGAGCAGCTTATTGAAGTGAATCAGACAGTAGCAGGTTCGCCAGGCTGATTGATTCTCCTCTAGGAATATCTGTGCTGAATCTGTTCATATCCTCCTCTGAAAATAATGGCATGAAAGCAGCGACTCATCTGCTGCGTGTCTCAGTAGATGAATGATTACTGTTTGATTTGTTGTCCAAGAGAAAGAAAGTAGAGAGGAAACAGAGCACTAGGGATAAAAAGTTGTTACCACGGTAATGATGCAGGAAGGTGCTGGCAGTTATATGTGTGTCTTCTTCCCTCATTCCTTCCTACCTCCTTTTCTTCCTTCCTTCCTTTCCTTCCTCTCTTCCTTCTTCCCTCCTACCTTCCTTCTTTCCTCCATCCTTCCTTACTCCGTCCTTCCTTCCTCCCTTCATTCTTTCCTTTCCTCCCTTCCTTCCTACCTCCTTTTCTTCCTTCTTCCTCTTCCTTCCGTCTGTCCTCCCTCCCTCCCTCCTTCTCTATCTCTTTCTTCCCTGCCTTCCTTTCCTTCCTCTCTTCCTCCTTTCCTCTATCCTTTCTTCCTCCCTTCCTCTTTTCCTTTCTCCCTCCCTCCTTCCTTCTTTCCTCCCTCCCTCCTACCTTCCTTCCTCCATTCTTTCCTCTGTCCTTCCTTCCTTCCTCTCTCCCTCATTTCCTTCCTTCTTCCTCCCTTCCTTCCTCTCTCTTTACTCCCTTCCTTCCTTTCCTTCCTCTCTTCCTCCTTTCCTCTGTCCTTTTTTTCCTTCCTTCCTCCCTCCTACCTTCATCTTTCCTCTGTCCTTCCTTCTTTCCTTTCCTTTCCTTTCCTCCCTTCCTTCCTTCCCTCATTCCTTCCTTCTTTCCTTCCTTCTTCCTTCCTGCCTTCCTCCTCATAGCATGTTGTTTGGACAAGAAGAAGAGCATAACATACATTGCCACAGTGACATATCGTTATGCTTGTGTTTCCTGTGTGTGTGTTGTGTGTGTTGTGTGTTGTGTGTTTCCTGTGTGTGTGTGTGTTGTGTGTTGTGTGTGTGTGTGTGTGTTGTGTGTGTTGTGTGCCTGCCAGTGTGAGCCTTAAATACGTCAGCGTGGCTCTTACCGACCTGTCAGTGAAACAACCAATTAGAGCAATCATCAGTCTGGCTCCAGCTGAGGCTCTCAGTCCAAAATCCAAAGTCCCAAATTAAATGAACGTTCACTTTAATGAATGATTCCTGTGGAGGCTTCCTCCTGTCCTTCCTTCTTCCTCCCTTCCTTCCTCCCTCCTTTCCTTCCTTCCTTGACTCGAGGATGCATCACAGTGAAATAAAGGTTCTTCTAGAAGTCAGCTTAGTTTTAACAAGTTGTCACATTTGTTCATTTATTACTTAAGCACCTAGTTAGCTGGCGAAGTTGTGACAAATTTATTCTTTTGTCTGTAGTGTTTTGAGAAATGTAGTCAGCATATCCCTTCCTTCATCCCCCTTTCTTCCTTCCTTCCCTCCTTCCTTTCTGTCTTTCCTCCTTCCCTCCTTCTCTCTTTCTTTCCTCCCTCCCTCCCTCCTTTCTTCCTCCCTCCTTTCCTTCCTCCTTCCTCCCGTCCTTCCTTCTTCCTCCGGTCCTCCCTCCTTCCCTCCCTTCTTTCTCCCTTCCTTCCTTCCTTCCTTCCTTTCTTTCCTCCCGTCCTCTCTTGCTTCCTTCTTCCTCCCCTCCTCCCTCCTTTCCTTCCTTCTTTCTCCCTTCCTTCCTTCCTTCCTCCCTCCTTTCCTTCCTCCTGTCCTTCCGTCTTCCTCCCTTCCGTCTTCCTCCCTCCTTTCCTTCCTCCTTTCCTTCCTCCTGTCCTTCCGTCTTCCTCCCTTCCTCCCTCCTTTCCTTCCTCCCTTTCTTCCTTCTTCCTCCCATCCTTCCTTCCTCCCCCCTTTCCTTCCTTCTCCCTCCCTTCCTTCTTTGACTCGAGGACAACAGGAGTGTTAATTATTTTTTCCTTGGATGATCTTGTTCATGAAGTTTCTTTTCTCTTTCTGTAAACTCCTGCTCATGTCCACTAATCTGCTGCTGCTGCTATAGTAGAGAAGGTTTTGCTCAAGGAGACAAATGTTTAGGGTGGCAGATGAAAAAACTTTGATCAATTTGCACTAAATGAAATAGCTGTTTCATGGCATCAGTAGGTAATAAAACAGAAGGCAGATTATCATCAGTTGATTATGGTCGACGTTTTTCCAAAATGGACTTCGCAGTTCCCCAATAATAAGACAGAGGCTTCCAGTCACAGCTAGGAGAGAGTCTCTCACAGTGAGTGTTTCTTCAGAGAGTCCTTAACATGCAGATGGATGCAGCTGCTGGTTTTACATCCCTTAAAGCAGAGGTATCAAACTCATTCAAGGGCCACATACAGCCCCATTTGATCTCATGTGGGCCGGATCATTAAAAAGATGGAAGAAAGAAAGGGAGGAAGGACCATAGACTGTATATATAGGAAGGAAGAAGTGGGAAGGACAGATGAAAGTAAGGGAGGAAGGAAATAAGGAAGGAAGGACAGAAGGATGGAAGGGAGGAAGGAAGGAAGGGAGGAAGGAAAGATGGAAGGAAGGAAGGAAGGAAGGAAGGAAGGGAGGGAGGAGGAAAGAGAGAAAGAAAGGGAGGAAAGACAGAAGGAAGGGAGGAAGAAAGAGAAGGAGGAAGGAAGGCAGGCAGGAAGGAAGGAAGGAAGGAAGGAAAAGAAGACAGGAAGGAAAGATGGAAGGAAATAAGGAAAAAAGAAAGAAAGGGACGAAGGACAGATGGAAGGAAGGAAGACAGGAAGGAAGGTGGGCCGGACTGCATCCCTCGGCGGGCCGGTTCCCTTTTAAAGGTACTACAGCTACAGCCAAGGAAGAAGCCTGTGATAGTTACAAGCTTTGTTATTGATCTATTGAGTGAATCAATTTAAAATGTTTGTATGATTGTAATGAATATGGAAAGAACCCTCAAAGCTACTTAGATTTTTTATTAATATGTTTTTAACTTTGAGCTCAAACTGCAAGTGTTATGAATCTAAAACCCATTGGTCATTAGACATGATGTGGTTTTGGAGACAGACAGACTGTGACGTTTAAGAAAAAAAAAAAACGAGGGGTGAGAGGATAAATGAGGACCAGAGAGATGAGAGGATGGATATAAAGGATTGTGCATTGATGAAGGGAGTGTGGGAGGAATGAAAAGCACAAACAAGGAAGAGACAGTCAGACAGAGCAGAGAGGGAAGAGGGGAGGACAAAGAGAGAGAGAGAGAGATATACAGAGATAGTGAGGACGGGAGGTGTGTGAGGAGAGAATGGAGGCTGGAAGCAATTGAGGGAAAAGAGGATGAGAAAGTAGAAATAAAAAGAGACAAAAACAGGATGAGAGTGGAGGGAGGAGTAGCTGCTGTCAGAGAGAGGAAACCACATTTTTTGAGAAAAAACGTCGCTAAGGAAGGATGGAGGGAGGTATGGAGGGAGGGAGGAAGGAAGGAAGGAGGGAGGGAGGAAGGACACACGGAAGGAAAGAAGGAAGGGAGGAAGGAAAGGAACGATGGAAGGATGGAGGAAAGAAGGTAGGAGGGAGTGAGAAAAGAAAAGAGGAAGGAAGGAAGGGAGGAAAGAAAGAGAAGGAGGGAGGAAAGAAGGAAGGAGGGAGGGAGGAAGGACACACGGAAGGAAAGAAGGAAGGGAGGAAGGAAAGGAACGATGGAAGGATGGAGGAAAGAAGGTAGGAGGGAGTGAGAAAAGAAAAGAGGAAGGAAGGAAAGAAAAGAGGAAGGAAGGACGGAGGAAAGAAGGTAGGAGGGAGTGAGAAAAGAAAAGAGGAAGGAAGGAAAGAAGGACAGAGGAAAGAAGGAAGGAAGGAGGGAACAGTCAAAACAGACGGGGGTCAATTCGACCCGGGAGGACGACAGGAAGTTACATTTAATATCAGACTGTGAACATACAGACTTTACTTGTGCTGCAGAAGAAGAAAAAACACATTTTCTAAACCCATTTTTTCTTCTTCTCTTGTTTGTTTTCTTGCGGATGTCGTCGAGGCAGGAAAGGACAAGCTGTCGACACCTCCGGGAAATCAGCAGGTCGCCTTGTTAAAAATATCTAACATTTCTGACTGTCAGGCTTCAAAATGACGCACGCAGACAGCAACCCCGCTGCCGGGAGAGAGCTGCTGAGAATAAGGACTCACTGATTCTAAGCAGACAGGAGAGCAGAGATAAAGATGATCAATACTTTTAAACATAACTTTTAAATCTCTGACTAGCTTCGAAGCTTCTAATAAACTATTTCCCCTCGGGTTGTTTAAGACTGCAAGCAAACATATCGGTGATAATCAGACTAAATGATGAGTGCATTAGTAGCTGCACACTTAACCCTCCTGTTGTCCTCGAGTCGAGGAAGGATGGAAGGGAGGAACGAAGGATGGATGGAAGGGAGGATTGAAGGAAGAAGGAAGGAAGGGAGGGAGGAAGGATGGATGGAAGGGAGGATGGAAGGAAGGAAGGATGGAATGGAGGATTGAAGGAAGAAAGGAAAGGAGGGAAGAAGGAAGGAAGGATGGAAGGGAGGGTGGAAGGAAGGAAGGATGGAATGGAGGATTGAAGGAAGAAAGGAAAGGAGGAAGGAAGGAAGGGAAGAAGGAAGGATGGAAGGGAGGGAGGATTGAAGGAGGGAAGGAAGGGAGAAAGGAAGGAAGGATGGAAGGAAGGATTGAAAGAGGGATGGAAAGAAGGACAGAAAGGAGGGAGGAATGAAGGGAAGGAAGGGAGGGAGAAAAGGAGGGAGGGAAGGAAAGAAGGAGGGAAGGAAGGAAGGAAGGGAGGAAAGAAGGTACAGTCAAAACAAATTGGGTCAATTTGACCTGGGAGGACGACACGAAGGTTAAACTCATCAGCATTTGTGAGAGGACAAAGTCAAACTGAAATTTGAATTTTCGTAAGGACACAGTGAAATGTTTTAACTGTAAATAAAAGTGCAGAGTTTCCAGCCTGCGTCAGATGATGCTGAATGTGTGAACTATCGTCATGGTAACCAGCTCAGCTCTAATATCTCTGCACATTTTCTGCTGTGTGTTGCGTTAAGCGGCAGATAAAAGGCTGCTGCTGGGAGAGAAAATTAATTAAACCGAATGGACAAGAAATGCAGCATGTAGCTAAAGTTGAAAAAAAAAATCGTTTTAATAATCGTGATTTCAATTTTGACCCCAAAAAAAAATCGTGATTATGATTTGAAGTTATTGTCCAAGAACACCTTCGGAAACAGAGCGATACCACCTCAGTGCAGAACACCACAGGAAGTCTTGGCCATCAATCTTTATAACTCATCTACCTCCCACTGATTGACTGACTGATGGCGATGACCTTGGTTTCGTGGCAGTTACATCACCATTACCACTTTGTGTGATTTTACACATGGGCTCAGGAGGTAGAGGAGTCGTCCATCAATCGGAAGATCGGCGGTTCGATTCGATTGGTTGATGCTCAAATCCCCAAATTGCTCCCGATGGCTGTGTCAATGGTGTGTGAATGTGTGAGTAAATGTTAGCTCCATCCTGACCCTTCATGGTAGCCCCTCCTATCAGTGTGTGGATGTATGAATGTGATATGTGGTGTAAAAGTGCTTTGAATGGTTAAAAAAGACTGCAAAAAAGGCCCATTTATAAGTACAGTCCATTAACACTGTTCTGGGACTAATCATCGGACTCTTTACTTTCACCATAAATCTGTGTGGCCAGTGAGTCTTGCACAGTGCCATCTAGTGGTAGGCAGGAATACGACCTGGTTACATATCGTTATTGATAATGTCGTTGACTCTTCTCTATCTCATCTCTCATTTGATATTGGTAGATATTTTTTCTAGCTCATCCTGTCCGCATGTTGATGCTCAAATCCCCAAATTGCTCCCGATGGCTGTGTGAATGTGATATGTGGTGTAAAAGTGCTTTGAATGGTTAAAAAAGGCCCATATATCAGTACAGTCCATTTACACTGCTCCAGGACTAATCATTGGACTCTTTACTTTCACCATAAAACTGTGTGGCCAGTGAATCTTGCCATCTAGCGGTAGGCAGGAATACGACCTGGTTACATATTAATAATAATAATACATTTTATTGATAACTCGCTTTTACAAGTGCTCAAAACGCTTTACAGAGAACACAAAAAATATGGAACAAAGTGGATAAATGGAAAGAGTATAAAAGAAGAGTTTACAGGTTAAAAGCCAGTTTAAAAAGGTGTGTTTTTAGGAGTGATTTGAAGGTATGGGGGTCTGTACAGTCTCTGATGGGTTTGGGGAGTGAAATAATTAGGGCTGTCAAACGATTAATTTTTTAAATCGATATTAATCGCAGAATTACCATAGTTAATCGTGATTAATCGCGTTTTGAATTGCATGTTTAAAATCCTGTTATTTTCCATTTGAAGGCAGTTTTAAGCCCATAATGTAAAGCATTTCTTACCAGAGTGTCTTAACTGGGAATCAATCACGGCTCTGCTGCGACTCCCACACTCCAAAATGGTCCTTTGGTGGAGCTGAGGCTGGCTTGGCTGCACCTGGGTGTTTAGCGTGGAGGTGCTAACTCAAACTCCACGTACTCCGGTGGTAGTTAAACTCCGTTTGACACAGGTTGCATTTTACTTTTGACTTGTCAACTGAAGCGTCTGGAAGTGTTTTAAAGTTAAACAAGCCGTTCAAAAGTCCAGTAGCTCTCTTACTTTCCATCAGCGCGGTAGGTTTACTGCAGGAGGCCACTTCAAAGCATAGCGCTACAGCTAGAGGAGCCGTCTACGGGGGAGTAGAAGGGACAAAAAGGCTTGCAACATTAAAATGCGATTAAAAAAAAAAAAAATTAACGGTTTATGGATTGCATTAATCTAATCGCGATTAACGGGTTAACGCTGACAGCCCTAGTAGATATTTTCTTTTTTCTTTTTTACTTGTGATATTGATATTTTAGATGATTGCTCACTACATCGTCTGATACTGATTGTTCTTCTTTTTTTCTTTCCACGCCTCATACCTTGCTTTACCTGCGGCTCCTGCTGCTGCACAGTAATTTCCTCCTGGATCAATAGTACTGTCTGTCATGACTATCAATTCAACTTCCAACATGCTTTTCAACAACAACAGGTAATTTAACTTGTCTAGAAATGAGAGTCGATACAGCCAAGATGTATTCTGACCCTATTGAGTTTTTTTTTTTTTCCCCAGTCACATACTTCTGTCTGATGAACATTCATGTGCAAACCCACTTGGACATCACTGTTATGTCTCACCCACAATAATACATTTCAGAGCTTTTCGTCTCCTTATTGTCATTCACACACAGGCATGAAAGGACATCGTATTGATTCATTCTCATTCCCTGGAGGCTTTATGGTCTCAGTATGCTTTAAATAAATTAGGTTTTTCAGTGTGCTGTCAGGCCACACATAAAGGAAAGGCTGCTCCGAGTGACTATACATGATGGTGGAGCGAAAAAGCCTGTCAGTCAAAGGTAGCGGAGAGACGCGGTGAATCATAGAACCACAGAAAACATGTTGAGATATTCTCTTTTTGAAGGCGTACATGGTTTTACACTCTGACGGAGAGAGACTGTTCAATACATTCCTCATTTCACACAGCAAGACGTCATGTGTCAAACAATGGGTCTGCAATCCCTCCCCCAGGTGTGTGTGTGTGTGTGTGTGTGTGTGTGTGTGTGTGTGTTGGAGGGTTTCAAGAACCTGAAGCACACGCCAAATCCAACTCTTCATTGTAAAATAATTACTCACACATAACTGTCCTCACACATCAATACCAGGCTGCTGCTTCATTCTCTTTGTTGTGCTTTACTCCGAAATAAAACACCCAGACATACAGTAGATATACCGTATTTTTCGGACTATAAGGCGCAATATCAATGAACGTGTCTATTTTCATACATAAGGCGCACCGGATTATAAGACGCATTAAGCAAAACAAAACGTGTGTCAGATAAATCAAACTTTATTCATCTTCAGTGTTTGAGTGTAACAGCTGGGCGATTTCGGCATCAAGCATGCCCGGATCCCTCTCGTCATTATCCGAGTCAGTCTCGTTGCTGTTACCGGTACATGGCTGTTGTTCAGTGATGCCTTCATGAAAGCTCGGACGACGCTTGAGACTGATACTGTAGCCCAGGCATCCACGATCCATTGGCACATAGTGGCGTAACTCGCCCGGCGTTGCCTCCCTGTCTTGGTGAATGTGTGTTCGCCTTCCTTCTTCCACTGCTCCCACGCAGCTCGCAATTTAACTTTGAACTCCGCGCGGCTCCTGACTACGGCAGCCGTAATGCGTAATTTTGACAGATTTTTGAGCGCCGTGTACCACATAAAATCGGTTCGAGATCAGTAAGCACAACCAGAATTAATATATAAGGCGCACTGTTGATTTTTGAGAAAATTAAATGATTTTAAGTGCGCCTTATCGTCCGAAAAATACAGTACTATATACCAGGGATCCTCAAACTGCGGACTCCGATCCGCATCCGGACTGCGGGACAACTATCTGCGGACCCTGCTCTAATATTGAAAAAAAGAAAAATCTTGCAGTTGCATATTAAATACGAGTGAGTCAGAATTATCCGTTTTATGGCTGGCTTTTACGGCTTCACCGCCGTGTGTATTTTGGTCTCCATGGCAACAATGCGCTGACAGGCTGTCACTTGACAAAAAATGAGTTTTGTTTTTGAGTATTTATTTGATTTTGTTTTTTTTAGTTTTTATGAAAAGGACATTTTATTTTGTTGTTAAAATTAAAAGTACATTTTGTAGTTGAGTCATATATTCATATTTTTCTACTAGACACACAGATTTGTTGTGGCTTGACCGACTAATAAACGAACCTTTGACTGTGGACCTTTTAAGATTTGTATTTGAGGAACACTACTCTAAACTATACACATGAGACATCCTTATGAAAACATTCAAATGTCAAATGGATGTTGTTACTTTGCCACTCAGCTGAGATTTGGGAAATAGTAGCTTGTCTACTTTGTCTTTGTATTCTTTTCACATTAAAATGAGATTGGTCCATTTTAGTTTGATAAGGAAGTTTCTGTCTCCTTTGACATTCTTACTGTAACGTGAGGGTTCGATAGGTGGTATTTGGACACTCTTCATGAGAGAAAACAGCAGGATGGAGACAGATGACTTTTAGGCAGAACTTTACTGTAGCTCCCAGCATGAGAATTCAACAACAACCCCACTTCCTTGTCTCTAACCCCCAGGTGACTAACCCAACCACTCAGAGGCCAGGAACAACTTAGACCTAGACAAATGTAACTGTAATGAAGTAAAACCATAGACTGTATAAAAGAAATGGACGTAACATCCGTGACGTCACCCATTGGTTTGTGGACTGCTGCTCGGAAGCCAATAGTTTCTAATCTAGGCAGCGCCATCTTGAAAATTTCAGGTGCATGCTGGGAAAAATAAAAACACGGATTCTACTTATATGGGCAGGAGGCGGGGCCATGGACGGAGCGGGGAGGTTGCTATGGTTGCGAGGGCTGGATCTGGAGGACATTGGTCAATCAACCTGTCAATCAGGACGTAGCCACGCCCTAATGCATACCCTGCTTTATCGTCACATATAAAATCAGGGAGGCCAAAATGTCCCAAATGAACATCATACTGCATTGAAGAAGGCTTTAAACTAGCGATTGAGACCATAAACACATTTTGAAAACGTTTACTGAGGTTAGAAATCAAGTGAGAAGTTGGTGAATTCTCCATTGACTTGTATAGAGACGGTCGCCCCCTGGTGGCCTTTTGATAGAATGCAGCTCTAAGTTACTTCCATGTTGGACTCATTTCAGAGGACCAGAACTCCCCACCTGGGTAAAACCACAGAAACAGATTCAAGAGACTATTTTACCTATTTCAAAAGATGATGTTGCTGATAAATTAACTCAAATTAAATCTTACATAACTGTTTAAGAGTAAGTGTTATCACTGAAGAGAGGTAAAGATTTTATGTGCATGTGATGGTTTGCTATAGATGACTGAGATTTCCTTTATTTGTATTAATATTTGCAGACATCTTCATGAAGGATGAGCTGCTGGTCATCTAAAGCAGGAAGTAAGACTTTAACAGTGTTTGCTTTAGGACTGGTTCAGACTGAAAGTTTTTGTTCAAGGTGAGGTTCAGGTCCAAATTTGAAGTTTGTGTATTACTTCAAGGCCCTTTTTAAAATGATAAGGGTAAGCCAAAATGACTCACCAAGTTGTTACTCTGCATAAGACTCTCAACTTTACCAACACAGACACAGCAGACACTTGGAAACTCATCAGTGCGACCATGTGTGACAAAAGGGAGGCGAGAAGATAAGCAACAGCGCCTCTGGCTCCATATCTCTTCCTGCCCTCCTATCTGCACAGTTTTTCCCTCCTAGCTATCATCTGTCAACTGGAACAAATTACCTGGGTATTTAAAGACACACACACACACACACACACACACACACACACACACACACACACACACACACACACACACACACACACACACACACACACACACACACACAAAGCTTTTAGTGTGGACATTAATTGACATAATGCATTCCCTTGCCCCTGAACTAATCACAACTAAATGCCTGCACCTATCACCCAAAGCTTCACTAATTCTAACCTATTACAGTGATACAAGTACACACACACACACACACACACACACACACACACACACACAGAGACACTAACGAACACACACTAGCACAGGTATTCATGTTAGGATGGTGCAGCCTATGTGTGAATGTAACTTATCAATACCACATTATACAGAGAGTATGGGAGCAACTTAACTTTAAATGATTGCAGTTGCAAGAATGATTATTAAAGTCTGTGTAAAGTCAGAATAAATATGTGTTCTGAGTTTGACATACCACAGAAAAGTGTGTTGTTAACCATCCTGCCAAATTTGAATGATTAAAAAAAATCACCAAATATATGAAATTAGGCTTCAAAGTTGTGTAAAAATCAGCCTCTTTCTCTGCCACCAAACGCTGAAGCCCCGCCCCCTACCAAGTGTCACCTGTCAATCAAAGTCACCACCTCTACCAGAAACATGGACGCTACGTCTGAGAGCTTTCTGCTGCTAGCTCGGCTGCTAGCTCAGCTAACTGGCTAACTGTAGACTGTAGCAGTAGTAGTGTGGTGCTGAATGTATTTATACCTCTACAGCAGCAGGGCGGGTTTATGCTAATCACTAAATCCTGAACACAGAAATGTTGAAACACAGTTTGTGAAGCCTAGCTCCACAATTCAAATCTAAATGGTTGAAATGCTTTTTACACCTTTTTTAGAAATACATTTATGACCTATTTAATGTGTTTAGAAGGAAATGTCTGAATTCACTTTACACAGCTTTCACAGATTCAGTCGGCAAATATCAAACAGGGTGCCTCATTTAAAGCTGCTTTCAGTCTGCTCACCTTTGTCTGGAAGAAAGCGAGAAAGAACATTTTTAAATTGAAGTGAAAGTTAACAGTTTGAAAGGAGAAAAAAAATGAAATGAAAGGTAAGAAAGAAAGAAAGAAGAACAAAAGATATAATGTAAGACTAAAGAAATTGGAAGACAGAAGGACAGAAATAGTTTTTAAAAAAGAGCTTTGAGAAGTAAGAGAAAGAAAAGAAGGCAAAAAGGTTCTTTCTTTCCTTCCTCTTTCCTCCCTCCCTTCCTTCTTTCCTCCGTCCTTCCTTCCTCCCTCCTTTCCTTCCATCCTTCCTCCCTCCCTTCCTCCCTTCCTTCTTTCCTCCGTCCTTCTTTCTTAACCCTAACCCACTTTTCCTTCCTTCTTCTCCTTTCCTCCCTCCTTCCCTTCCCTTCCCTTCCCTTCCATCCTTCCTTCCTCCCTCCCTCTTTTCCTTCCTTCTTCCCTTCCATCCTTCCTTCCTCCCTTCCTCCCTTCCTTCTTTCCTTCCTCCCTCCTTCCCTTCTATCCTTCCCTCCTTCCTCCCTCCCTTCCTCCCTTCCTTCTTTCCTCCGTCATTCCTTCCTCCCTCTTTCTTTCTTCCCTCCATGAGAGATTGGAAAGTACTCGTGTGTGTTTGAGGCCTCAACGTGTCACATTGTTCTTCCCACCTTGTTGCTTTTCCATTAACACAAGCACACACAGTCACACACTTCCTCCATTCACACATAAATACACACACACGGTAAACACACATTTCCAACACATGAACGCACACACACACACACACACAGACACACACACACACATGCACTCGGTCACATTAGTCTCAAGGTTGCAGATTGGCAGATGGCACAGATTGTCTGCCATGGTCACTCAAGGTGTGTGTGTGTGTGTGTGTGTGTGTGTGTGTGTGTGTGTGTGACAGATGGACAGATAGCAGTCATCTGGACGTCCCTGTCCTCACAAACTAAGACTTCCATAAGATTTGCTAAACCTTAACCTTCCTGTCGTCCTCCTGGGTCAAATTGACCCCGTCTGACTGTTCCTTCTTTCCTCCCTTCCTTCCTTCCTTCCTCCTTCCGTCTGTCCTTCCCTTCCGTTTTGTCCTTCCTTCCTTCCTTCCTTTCTTCCTTCCTTCCTCCCTTCGTTCCTCTGTCCTCTTTTCCTCCTCCCTCCTCCTTCCTCCTTCCCTCCTTCCTTTCTTCCTCCCTTCTTTCCTCTGTCCTTCTTTGCTTCCTTCTGTCTGTCCTTCCTCCCTCCCTCCCTCCCTCCTTCCTTCCTTTCCTTCCTCCCTTCCTTCTTTCCTCTGTCCTTCTTTGCTTCCTTCCTCTTTTCCTTTCTCCCTCCTTCCTTCCTTTCCTTTCTCCCTTCCTTCTTTCTTTTTCCCTTCCTTCCTTCCTTCCTTCCTTCTTCCTTCCTTCCTTCCTTCCTTCCTTCCTTCCTTTCCTTCCTTCCTTCCTCCCTCCCTTCTTTCCTCTGTCCTTCTTTGCTTCCTTCCTTCCATCTGTCCTCCCTCCCTTCTTCCTTCCTTCCCTCCTTTCTTTCCTCCCTTCCTCCTATCCTCTGTCCTTCTTTACTTCCTTCCTCTTTTCTTTTCTCCCTCCTTCCTTCCTTCCTTCCTCCCATCCTTCTTTCCTTTCCTTTCCTCCCTTCCTTCTTTTCTTTCTCCCTTCCATCGTTCCTTCCTTCCATCTTCCATTTTTCCTCCCTTCCTCCCTTCCTTCCTTCCTTGACGGGAGGACAACAGGAGGGTTAATACCGTCAACCAGACTATTTATTGGTTTCCACTACTACTACACACATTCATCATGGAAGTCACCCAGGAGCTTGGCGGACCATCTGCATACCGGTGGAAGTGGGAAGTCTGGATTCACAGGAAGGAAATACCCTCAACATGACGTGTGTGGAGTTCTGGGCATCAGAGGACAGAGCAGAAGGAGAGCCATCATCATCAACAACATGGAGGCGGAGGAGAAAGCATCCAGATGGCAGCGAGGTCAGACACTTGAACACGGGGCCGAGGCTTGAGGAGGTGATTCAGAGGATGTATGGGGTAGTTTATGAGTGATGAGAACTGGTTGAAAGCAGGCAGATGTCATATTGGTTAAATGGTCTCCTCTGGAAGGCATTCATAGTGAAGCCATCGATTTTTAACATTAACCCTCGTGCCGTCCTTCCAGAAAGAAAAGAAAGGAAAGAAGAGAGGAAGGGAACAAGATGATTTGACATCTGTTAAAGAAATGGCTCTGCACAGCTGCATAGAAGGGAGGAAGGAAGGAAGGAAGGAAGTAATGAGGAAGGAAAGTAGTAAGGAAAGGGAGGAAAGAAGGAAGGAAGGAAAGGAGTAAGGAGGGAGATAGGAAAAGAGGAAGGAAGGAAGTGAGGAAAGAAAGGAAGGAAGGAATGAGGAAGGAAAGGAGTAAGGAGGGAGGAAGGGAAGGTGGAAGGAAGGAAGGAAAGAAGAAAGGGGATGGAGGAAGGAAGGAAGGAAGGACGGAGGAAATAAGGAACGAGGGAGGGAGAAAGGAAAAGAGGAAGGGAAGAAAGAAGGCAGGGAGGAAGGGAAGGAAGGAAGGAAGGAATATAATTATTTGCCCTATAAAGGGGTTAATAGTTGAGGGGAGTCTCTGAAAGCGTCACATGACCAGGCTCTTTGTGTTTGTGTTGTTCTCCGAGCCGAGGTATAAACTCTGTGTGCTTTGCTTAGCCACCGTTTCTAATCAGGTCTCACGCATGAACGGATGGCCGCTAGCTGTCGTCACGGAAACAGCTGAAACGTTGCTACCTGCCATGTCCTTGGTAACCTTAGGAACTGAGGGTTACACCTAGCTGTTTGGTCAGCTGCCCACGACACATTAGCCTCTGCACACATCCTCTCTGATAGGTCACACTGTTGCTGTTTGCTTCTTTCCTTTCCCCCCCTTCCTTCCTTCTTACCTCCTTCCCTTCCTTCCCCCCTTCCTTCCTTCTTACCTCCTTCCTTTTCTGCCTTCTTCCCTCCTTTCCTTCCTTCCCTCCTCCTTCCCTTCCTTCCCTCCTTCCTTCCTTCCTCCTTCCTTTCCTTCCTTCTTCCCCCCTTCCTTCCTTCTTACCTCCTTCCCTTGCTTCCCTCCTTCCTTCCTTCCTCCCTCCTTTCCTTCCCTTCTTCCCTCCTTTCCTTTCTTCCTTCCCTCCCTCCTTTTCTTCCTTCCTTCCTTCCTTCTTTTCCTCCTTTCCGTCCTTCCTCCCTACTTTCCTTCCTTCCTCCCTCCTTAACTTCCCTCCTTTCCTTCTACCCTCCTTACCTCCTGCTTTTCTTCCTTCCTTCTTCCCTCCTTTCCTTCTTTCCTCCCTCTTTCCTTCCCTCCTTCCTTCCTTGCCTCCCTCCTTTTCTTCCTCCCTTCCTCCCCTCCTCCCTTCCTCCCTCCTTTTCTTCCCTCCTTCCCTCCTCCCTTCCATCCTTCCTTCCTTCCTTCCCTCCCTCCTTTTCTTCCTTCCTTCCTTCTTTCCTCCTTTCCGTCCTTCCTCCCTACTTTTCCTTCCTTCCTCCCTCCTTAACTTCCCTCCTTCCTTCTACCCTCCTTACCTCCTGCTTTTCTTCCTTCCTTCTTCCCTCCTTTCCTTCTTTCCTCCCTCTTTCCTTCCCTCCTTCCTTCCTTGCCTCCCTCCTTTTCTTCCTCCCTTCCTTCCCTCCTTCCTTCCTTGCCTCCCTCCTTTTCTTCCTCCCTTCCTTCCCTCCTCCCCTTCCTCCCTCCTTTTCTTCCCTCCTTCCCTCCTCCCTTCCATCCTTCCTTCCTTCCTTCCTTTCCTCCCTCCTTTTCTTGCCGTCCTTCCTCAGCTGCCCACGACACATTAGCCCCTGCACACATCCTCTCTGATAGGTCAAGCTTTGAGGAGAAACCCCAAAACTGTGATTAAACTTTATTGTGCTGTAGATAAAAAGTTATAGAATAGAATAAATACTATTATTTATTCTTTTTACATTTAATTAATTGATTATTACGCCATATTCTGCTTCTGATGCACTCATAATGACCTAATAATCAAATTGACTATAAATTAATTAAATTGACTGTTCCTCCTTTCCTTCCTTACTTCCTTCCTTCTTTTGTCTGTCCTTCTTTCCTTCCTTCTTTCCTTTCCTTCCTTCCTTCCTTCCTTCCTTCCTTCCTTCCTTCCTTCCTTCCTTCCTTCCTTCCTTTCCTTCCTTCCTTCCTTCTTTTGTCTGTCCTTCTTTCCTTCCTTCCTCTTTTCCTATCTCTCTCCCTCCCTCCTTCCTTCTTTCCTTTCCTTCCATCCATCCATCCTCCCTTCTTTCCTTCCTTCCCTCCTTCCTTCTTCCTTTCTCCCTTCCTTCTTCCTTCATCCTTCCTTCCTTCCTTCCTTCCTTCCTTCCTTTCTATTTTATATATCAGTAATGGACCTGATGAAACAGCACAAATAATTTTCATTTGTCTATAAATATCACACTGTTGCTGTTTGCTTCTTTCCTTCCTCCATTCCTTCCTCCCTCTTTCCTTCCCTCCTTCCTTCCTTTTCTCCCTCCTTTCCTTCCCTCCTTCCTTCCTTTTCTCCTTCCTTTCCCTCCTCCCTTCCTCCCTCCTTTCCTTCCTTCCCTCATTTCCTTCTCCATGATTTTAGTCATTTTTTCATCTCTTTTTGGAAGCAATTGGGTTTCTTTAGTCAATTTAAGTCTCTTTTTGGTCGTTGTTAGGTTCTGTTAGTCAATTTGTGTTGCTTTTTAGTAATTTTTTAGTCTGTTTTTGGTTGTTTTTTAGGGTTTTTTTGTCTCTTATTAGTCATGTTTGCTCTTTTTGGTGGTTAAATGTTATTTTCTATGTAAAGTGATTAGCTCCCCTTCCTTCCTTTCCTTCCTCCCTCCCTTCCTTGACTCGAGGACAACAGGAGGGTTGCCATAGAACGCTGGATTCTCTTATAGGTTTATATTATAGCCAACAGTTTTGATTATTTCAACATTATTCTTTCTGGAGAAATAATTCTTTTTCACATCAATTTGACATGACAGGCTATAAATTGTGCAGAACCCACGAGCCTCAGCTACTGCTACGAGGAAGAAGACAATCAGAGATGGTTTATACTCCGTCATATAGACGAGAAATATGAAGAGAAAGATTCCCACTGTCACAGTCTCTGAGGTTTTAATGAAAGATGAGCTGGTGGTGTGAGGCTTTATACTCTGCACTGAAAGATTTACTATATATCCACACATTACATTTGGGTTTAATTATATTATACTGGACTTAACCCTCCTGTGGTCCTCGAGTCAAAGAAGGAAGGGAGGGAGGGAGGGAAAGGAGAAAAGGAAAGAAGGTAGGAAGGATGGAGAATTGAAGGAGGGATGGAAGGAAGAAGGAGGAGAAAGGATGGAAGGGATGATTGAATGAAGGGAAGGAGGAAAGAAGGAAGGAAAGGAGGGAAGAAGAAGGAAGGGAGGAAAGGAAATGAGGGAAGAAGGAAGGAAGGAAGAAAAGGAAAAAGGGAAGGAAGGAAAGGAGGGAAGAAGGAAGGAAAGGAAAGGATGGAGGAAGGATGGAAGAAAAGGAGGGAGGGAAGGAAGGGGGGAAGGAAGGAAGAAAGGAGGGAGGAAGGAAAGAAGGAAAGGAGGGAAGAAAGAAGGAAGGAAGGAAGGATGGAAGAAGGAAGGAAAGGAGGATGGAAGAAAGGAAAGGAGGGAGGAAAGGAAAGAAGGAAGGGAGGAAAGGAAAGAAGGGAGGGAGGAAAGAAGGAACAGTCAAAACAGACGGGGTCAATTTGACCCGGGAGGACAACATTTCCTTCTCTCCTAAATTCCTTCCTCTTTCCGTCCTTACTCCTTTCCTTCCTTCCTTCCTTCTTCCCTTTCTTCTCTCCTTACTTCCTTCCTTCCTCCCTCCCTCCTTACTCCCTTCTCTCCTTATGTCCTTCCTTCATTCCTTCCTCTTTTCCTCCTTACTCCTTTCCTTCCTTCTTCCTGTCCTTCCTTCTGTCCGTCCTTGACCTGAGGACAACAGGAGGGTTAAAAACCAACTGAATAGCAGTTATCTATCGGCCCAGTGCGTCTCTGCAGCATCACTCTTGGTTGCTTGGTAACCACACTGTGACAAGAAGACCCAAGGAAGTCATTACTGAGCTGTTTGTCAAATGTTCAACTATTTTATTTTTTTATTTATTGCATCCTGACGCAGTTCGGTGTTGTGCATCACTGCCTGCGTTCGGCATGAATCATCCATCAAACTCGCTCTGTCTTTTAAAGAGTAAAGAGCAGCTTGCAGGTTTGCTTCCTGTGGAGTCCTGACAGGCTGGAGTCTGTGTGACCTGCACAACCACAGGTATTCACAATGATGAAAATAGTCAAATTCAAAAAATAAAAAAACATGTTAGAGCAATATACCTTCATTATTATGTTGGATATATCTGTTACACTTTAAGACCGTGTAAAGTGAATTCAGACATTTTCTTCCAAACACATTAAATAGGTCATAAATGTATTTCTAAAAAAGGTGTAAAAAGCATTTCAACCATTTAGATTTGAATTGTGGAGCTAGGCTTCACAAACTGTGTTTCAACATTTCTGTGTTCAGGATTTAGTGATTAGCATAAACCCGCCCCTGCTGCTGTAGAGGTAGAAATACATTCAGCACACACTACTACTACTACAGGTCTACAGTTAGCCAGTTAGCTGAGCTAGCCGCTGAGTTAGCCGCTGAGTTAGCAGCAGAAAGCTCTCAGACGTAGCGTCCATGTTTCTGGTAGAGGTGGTGACTTTGATTGACAGGTGACACTTGGTAGGGGGGCGGGGCTTCAGCGTTTGGCAGCAGAGAAAGCAATTTTTTTAAATCATTCAAATTTGGCAGGGTGGTTAACAACACACTTGTCTGTGGTATGTCAAACTCAGAACACATATTTATTATTACTTTACACAGACTTTAAGATAACACAGCTTTTACTCTTTATATGATGCGACTGTTAACTCTGAAAGCTTCATTTAGGATTAATCATGTTTATCTGTGACTGATGAAGTCTTTATGCATGACTGTATAGTTCAGAACAGTGTGTAAAGGGTTAAAAATGATCATATTGATGCAGCTTCATTCTTCCTCCTCCTCCTCCTCTTCCTCCTCCTTTTATTCTGCTATATATAATATCCCAGTAAATCTCTGCACCCTCACTCACAGTCTCAGACACAAATCATTAAACCTGCGTGCTATTGTCTGGGCGATTTCCAGGTGTATGAAAACTGCTCCGGTCTTTGTGAGGAGGACGAGGATGATGATGATGATGATAACAACATTCACCTAAATTGAAATGTTTAACTTCAGACATTTTGAACCGCAATAACAAGGTGTCCAACAACTGCTGCAGACCTGGAGAATAGGAAGATGCTTTTTATAATCATAGCTGCATTACCTTGAAATACAACTAAAGGAAAACTGATTTGTGTTTTAGGGGTTTTTATTTTTTATGTAACAGGTTTAATAACCTGGCTTCAGATGAAATGGGAGGGAGGGAGGGAGGAGGAAGGGAGGGAGGGAGGGAGGAAGGAATGAGAGAAGGGAGGAAGGGAGGAAGAAGGAAGGAAAGGAGGAAGGAAGGAAGGAAAGGAAGGGAGGAAGAAGGAAGGAAAGGAGGGATGAAGGAAGGAGGGAAGGAAAGGAGTGAGGAAGAAGGATGGAAAGGAGGGAGGGAGGGAGGGAGAGAGGAAGGAAGGAGGGAGGGAGAGAGAGAGGAAGGAAGGAAGGAAGGAGGGAAGGGGGGAAGAAGGAAGGAAAGGAGGGAGGAAGGGAAGGAAAGGAGGACGAAGGAAGGAGGGAGGAAGGAGGAAGTAAAGGAGGAAGGAGGGAAGGATGGAAAGGAGGGAGGAAGGAAGGAAGGAAGCAAAGGAGGAAGGAGGGAAGGAAGGACAGGAGGGAGGGAGGGAAGGAAGGAAAAGAGGGAGGGAGGAAGAAAGAAGGAAAGGAGGGAGGGAGGGAGGAAGGAAGGCAGGAAATAAGGTCTGGAGGAAAGAAGGAACAGTCAAAACAGTCGGGATCAATTTGACCCGGGAGGACGACAGGAAGTGTTAAATCAGTACAACAAGTTTAGTTTCTTATCTTTTTAAAAACCATAGAAATGAGATTGTGATGTCATCGAGCTGCTCATTTTATTCCTTAACATTTAATTATATTCACAATCTCCCATCAGATCTCTCTCACACACACACACACACACCCACACACACACCACACAGTTTCTTTAGTAAATGTATAATTCTGTTAATTATAGGCTACTGAATAGAGGTTATTTTCTCTCCCGCTACAGTCGGGGGCCATAAAGCATTCATGTTTTTATCGTATAATATTGCGTTGCCATGCCGATAGAATTTCAAAGCCCTTTTTTAAAGTTATATTTTTAGAATAAGAAGAATATAGGACCAACAGAGGCAGCTTCATGGCCATTCTTAACCCTCCTGTTGTCCTTAAGTCAATGAAGGAAGGGAGGAAGGAAGGAAGGAAGGAAGGGATGGGAGAAGAAGGGAGGGAGGGAGGGAGCGAGGAAGGAAGGAAGGAAGAAGGGAGGATGAAGAAGGGAAGGAGAAGGAGGGGGGGGAAGGAAGGAAGGAAGGAAGGAAGGAAGAAGAAAGGGAGGGAGGAAGGGAGGAAGAAGGGGACGGAGGGAGGAAAGGAAGAAGGAATGGAGACAGGAGGAAGGATGGAGGGAGAAAGGAAAAGAGGAAGGTAGGCGGAGGAAAGAAGGAAGGAATGAAGGAACGAAAGAGAGAAGGAGGGAGGGAGGAAGGAAGGGAGAGAGAAAGAAGAAAGGAGGGGAGAAGGAAGGAAGAAGGAATGGAGGGAGGGAGGAAGAAGGAAGGAAGAAAGGAAGGGAGAGGAAAAGAGAGAAAGAGGGAGGCAGGGAGGAATGAAGGACAGATGGAAGGAAGGATGGGAGGGAGGAAGGAAGGACGAAGGAAGGGAGACAGGAGGAAGGATGGAGGGAGAAAGGGAGAAAGGAAAAGAGGAAGGTAGGCGGAGGAAAGAAGGAAGGAATGAAGGAACGAAAGAGAGAAGGAGGGAGGGAGGAAGGAAGGGAGAGAGGAAGAAGTAAGGGAGGGAGGAGAAGGAAGGAAGGAAGGAAGGGAGGGAGGGAGGGAGGAAGGGAGGAAGGAAGAAGGAAGGAAGAAAGGAAGGGAAAGATGTTGGATGTTGTTCAAAGTCCAGCAAAGAAAAAACAGCAAAACACTATTTCCAAGGTTAAAAATTACCTCTTTCTGTCTTTCTTTCTTTCTTTCTTTCTTTTTCTTTTCTTTACTTCTTTTGGTTTTATTGCGACAGCTTTTGAAGGCAAGGACAAACGATAGAGCTGTGAACATCAAATCAACCAATTATACGGT
>JAJDFG010001462.1:5000-15000 GCA_021039105.1 Scomber colias
ATGGAAGGAGGAGGGAGCAAAGAAAGAGGGGAGGAGGGGAAGAAGGAAGGAACAATTCAAGAAAAAGGAAGGAAGGAAAGGAGGAAGGAAGGAAGGAAGGAAGGAAGGAACAGTCAAAAGCTGTCGATATTCAAACAGCTGTAAAGGACGAACAGCTGATCTGTCATCTCTAACTGAAACGTCCGACCACACTTCTGTCAGCGCTGTGACTCACACCTCTGATCTCCGACAGCTTAATCACTTCCTGTTTGTTCTGACTTGGCTCAGACTCACCTGTCAGCAGCAGCAGCCAGAGAGAGAGACTCCTCCGATGGTCACATGACTCACAGCTGGCTCAGGTTACAGGAAGTAGATGAGTATTTAAATATAATGAACACTGAATAGTTTAATCAATAGTGACGAGCTAATCAAGCTTTTTAGATACTATCTGATCGTCTCCATCAGCTGTTAAGTCTTTAAAATGTGGAGCGTTGCATTGTGGAATGTTTTTCCAGAAAGTAGAGTACATGACGCAGATACTACTTTTTTAATCCCATTGTGGAATATTTGAGGTTCTGTATAGTGGAGGGTGTAAAGATCCAAAGGGGGAATGTAGGGGGGAGGAAAGAAGGAAGAGAGAAAGGAAGGAAGGAGGGAAGGCAGGAAGGCAAGGAGGAAGTAAGGAAGGAAGGAAGGAAGGAAAGAACAGTCAAAACAGACAGGGTCTTGAGGACGACAGGAAGCTCTAAGCAGTAAATAAGAAGAAAGCCTTTGACTTCATGTTAGTTTCTGGCACTTGATCGTTGTACACAGTCGTGATTTCTTGTAGGTCAACATTTGGGGGAAATAAGTTTATTTGATTTCTTGCCAAGAGTTGGATGAGAGAATAAAGAGCCAGCACCTTTTAAATGTGAACATAAAGGGTGGTGTATTATAAAGTTAATGTTAAAGTGATTTCTTGGCTCAGTTCAGTTACTTCCTGTTTCAGACGCTTCACATCAGTCAAAACAAAACCTCACATTTAATGCTCAGAATCTAACTTTGATGTAATCTACAGTCTTCCTTCCTTCCTCTCCTTCCTTCCTTCCTTCCTTCCTTCGGGCTCCTTCCTTCCTGTCCCTCGGTCCTTCCTTCCTTCCTTCCTTCCTTCCTTCCTCCCTCCTTTCCATCGCATCTTCCTCCCTTCCTTCCGCCTTTCCTTCCTTCTTCCTCCCTGCCTTCCTCCTTTAATTCCTCCTCCTTTCCTCCCCTTCTTCCCTCCTTTCCTTCCTTCCTTCCTTCCTTCTTTCCTTCCTTCCTCCCTCCCTTCCTTCCTTCCTTCCTTCCTTCCTTCCTTCTTTCCTTCCTCCCTTCTTCCTCCCTTCCTTCCTTAACTCGAGGACAACAGGAGGGTAAAATGATTAAATCAGTTTCCTCCCTTCCTCCCTTCCTTCCTTCCTTCCTTCCTTCCTTCCTTCCTTCCTTCTTCCGCCATCCTTTCCTTCCTTCTTCCTTCCTTCCTTGCTTCCTTCCTTCCATCCTTTCCTTCCTTCTTCCTTCCTTCCTTGCTTCCTTCCTTCCATCCTTTCCTTCCTTCTTCCTTCCTTCCTTGCTTCCTTCCGTCCATCCTTTCCTTCCTTCTTCCTTCCTTCCTTCCTTCCTTCCTTTCTTCCTTCCTGTCCTTCCTTCCTTTCCTTTCTTCCTTCTTTTTATTTGAGCTGAAACTCACTATAAAGCTCTGTAAAGCTGCAGAGTCTTTGATAATTCTCTGCAGGTTCAAACACACACTGACAGATCAGACACTGTTAATATAAATTCATATCAATTATAGCTACTTTAAAATGCAGCTTGAAGATGACAACGAAAGTAAAGGAGGAGTGGACGAGATTTAAAGTGTTTTAGACTGCTGGAGAAGCCGAGGGTTTGCTTAGTTTATATTAAATAAGAGAAGAGAGGAGAGGAGAGAGTGCAAATGAATAAAACACAATTATAAAGCTCGGTAAAGCTGCAGAGTCATTGATCATTCTCTGCAGGTTCAAACACTACGAGCAAACTCATCACACACTGACAGATCAGATGCTGAAGGAGGAAAGGAAGGAGGAAAGGAAGGGAGGAAGAAGGAAGGAAGGGAGGGAGGGAGGGAGGGAGGGACAAAAGGAAGGAAAGGAGGAAGAAGGAAGGAAGGGAGGAAATAGGAAGGGAGGGGAAGGAGGAAAGGAAAGAAGGAAGGAAGGTAGGAAAGTAGGAAGGAATGAAGGTAGGAGGAAAGAAGGAAGGTAGGGAGGGAGGGAGGACAAAAGGAAGGAAGGGAGGGAGGAAATAGGAAGGGAAGGGAAGGAGGAAAGGAGGAAAGGAAAGAAGGAAGGAAGGAAGGAAAGTAGGAAGGAATGAAGGTAGGAGGAAAGAAGGAAGGTAGGGGGAGGAAAGTACGGAGGGAAGAAGGAAGGAAGGTAGGGAGGAGACAAAAGGAAGGAAGGAAGGAAGGGAGAATATATTAGAGGATTATGGTGAAACTGTCTAAGTGGTGTAACCATAAAACTTTGTACCAAATAATTCAACTTTAGTTTCATTTTTCTGGACCTTCATCATCTTCATCATCATCATCACCATCATCATCACTGTTTCATCATCATCATCATCTTCTTCTTCTTCTTCTTCTTCATCACCATCTTCATCATCACCTTCATCATCTTCATCTTCATCATCATCATCATCATCATCATCTTCATCTTCATCATCATCATCTTCATCTTCACCATCATCATCATCTTCATCACTGCATCTTCTTCTTCATCATCATTATCTTCACCATCATCATCATCTTCATCACTTCTCTAAAAGTCTCCAAAATAACTAACGAGGTGTTTTACACGAGGAAACTGGCCTGATTCAAATGAGCTGTTCGGTTAGTTGGCACGGCAACCAGGCAACATGTTTGTGTGTGTGTGTGTGTGTGTGTGTGTGTGTGTGTGTGTGAGTGTGTGTGTGTGTGTGTGTGTGTGTGTGAGTGGTGTGTGTGGAACAGTAAAACCAGCAGCAGTCCTCCTCCTCATGACTCAGCAACGTCCAGACGCTGTTTGAATGTTTTTATAGTTTTCTCTTTTTTTAACACACACTCACACACACACACACACACACACACACACACACACACACACACACACACACACACACACACACTGGGTCGTCCCGCGGCGGCTCCCTCCCTCCGTTGGTCTCCCAGCAGACCGGGGAATCCCTAACAACGCTCTGTTTGCTGTTGGAGACACAACACACACACACACACACACACACACACACACACACACACACACACACACACACACACACACACACACACACACGGTCCTGTGTATTATGTTCCCCTGCCTGCTGTGAGCACCCACACACACACACACAGCTACCACGCAGGTCGTGTCAGATATATTTTATTTAAATCTTTACACTCACACACACACTCACAAACAAACACACACACACACAGATTATTGGAGCCTTTTTCTATCAACATATTTTATTATATTGTGACTGATATCTATGAATATTATGAGGAAATTATGTTTTTAATTAGAAGGTTTGAATATTTGATGGACTTCTGCTCTGTAAGAGAGAAGATTTGAACTTCTTCTTCGTTTGGTTTTTGTTGTTTTTCTTTAACAAGTTACCAAAAGGAGCTCTAAAAACAACTCTCCACTGTTAGGTTCTGAGCAAGGCAGTATTATTATGGGAGTAAATAAATAAGACTTCCTGAAAGCCACGGTGTGATTCAAACATCATTTAGCAGCTCGATCTCAGTCCATCATCAGACTGGAATCAACAACTTGTCAAAGCTCATTCTGGAGTTTCTTATACTAACTTCTGATCTGCAACACTACAATATGTTTTTGTATATTTGCAGATCAGAAGTTAGAATAATAAACTCCTGAATCAGCTGCTTCATCGGTTGCTAATAATAAACTCAACTCAACGATTAGCATTCAAGCAGCTGTGAGTTGCGTCTGTTGTTCCGCCGGCTTCCTGTAGGAGGCAGCGTGGCTCACTTTACTTTAACTACGCTAACTTCTGCATAACGTAACCTTTCTTATATATATATATATATACTCGGCCAACGCTCGGCCCAACATTTGGCAAACACTCGGCCAACACTCAGCCAACACTCGGCCAACACTCGGCCATATATATATATATACATACATATATATATATACAGTCCATGGACGTAACCAACCGTCTAAAACACATCCAGTGAGTTCAGACTGAGCTCAGATCAGCTAAAAACACAATAATACATTTCTATTAAAGCTGTGAAGTGAGTTCATATAGAGCATCGACAGAAAGCAGATTGTCTCCTTTAAATTTAAACAACCTCTAAATAAATATAAATGAATAAAGATAAATCATATTTCTGGTTTTATTAACTTTACTAGACAAGCTTCAAACTGTAACTGACAGTTTTTCCACTGAGCTCGTCACAGTTTGTGTTTCCTAATAAGGAAGCAGGTTGGCTCAGTGTGTGGTTGTGTGTGTGTGTGTGTGTGTGGTGTGTGTGTGTGTGTGTGTGTGTGTGTGTGTGTGTGTGCGTGTGTGTGTGTCTTACTGGAATAAAGGAAGCTGGAGTCAGAATGGGAGGAATGTGAGGAATGAAGTGAAGGTTTCAGTGGAAGCAGGACTTCCTCTCCTCACTGTCACATTCCTCTGATTCATTAACCTGAAAACAAAGAAACAAAGAAAGCAGATGAAGTTAATAACAACATTTATTATAAATATATAACTAATAAAACAGCTGCAACAACAATAAGAGTAATAATATTTAACTCTTTCATTGATCGTCTGTCAGGGCTGCAGGTCACATGTGCATAGGTTTGATGTTCACTGGTTAGTTATTTCACTTCATATTGGAGCAGAAGATTCTCACTCTCAGTTCAGTTTAATTCAAATCAAATGAGCTTCAAACAAAGATAAAATATATAATATGTTCATCTCTAGTGTCTGTTAGGTGGCCGAGTGTTGGCCGAGTATTGGTTGAACGTTGACCGAGTGTTGGGCCGAAAGTTGGCAGAGCGTTGGCCGAGTGTTGGTTGAATGTTGGTTGAATGTTGGTTGAATGTTGGCCGAGTGTTGGCCGAGTGTTGGCCGAGTGTTGGTTGAATGTTGGCCGAGTGTTGGTCCGAGCGTTGGCCGAGTGTTGGTTGAATGTTGGCTGAACGTTGGCCGAGTGTTGGTTGAATGTTGGCCGAGTGTTGGCCGAGTGTTGGCCGAGTGTTGGTTGAATGTTGGCCGAGTGTTGGCCGAGCGTTGGCCGAGTGTTGGTTGAATGTTGGTTGAATGTTGGCCGAGTGTTGGTTGAATGTTGGTTGAATGTTGGCCGAGTGTTGGTTGAATGTTGGTTGAATGTTGGCCGAGTGTTGGCCGAGCGTTGGCCGAGTGTTGGTTGAATGTTGGCCGAGTGTTGGGCCGAGTGTTGGCTGAATGTTTCCCGAGCGTTGGCCGAGTGTTGGTTGAATGTTGGCCGAGTGTTGGCCGAGTGTTGGCTGAATGTTGGCCGAGTGTTGGTTGAATGTTGGCCGAGTGTTGGCCGAGTGTTGGCTGAATGTTTCCCGAGCGTTGGCCGAGTGTTGGTTGAATGTTGGCCGAGCGTTGGCCGAGTGTTGGTTGAATGTTGGCCGAGCGTTGGCCGAGTGTTGGTTGAATGTTGGCCGAGTGTTGGCTGAATGTTGGCCGAGTGTTGGCCGAGTGTTGGCCGAGTGTTGGCCGAGTGTTGGTTGAATGTTGGCCGAGTGTTGGTTGAATGTTGGCCGAGTGTTGGTTGAATGTTGGCCGAGTGTTGGCCGAGTGTTGGCCGAGTGTTGGCAGAGTGTTGGCAGAGTGTTGGCAGAGTGTTGGCCGAATGTTGGCTAAATGTTGGCCGAGTGTTGGCCGAATGATGGCCGAATGTTGGCCGAGTGTTGGCCGAGTTTTTGGCCGAGCGTTGGCCGAATGTTGGCTGAGCGTTGCCCGTTGACCAAGTGTTGTGCTGACTGATAGACAGACTGATGAGCGGGGTTAGGGTTAGATGAGTGGAGTCCTGGGTAATAAACCTGGTGCTGAGCTGCAGACAGATCAGAGTAACATCAGACTGGAGGAATCAAACCGAGTCTCATGCTGCACATCTGTGTTTTAAGTTGGTCTTAAATGACCTGCAGAAATGTTTTTACAAAGTTATCGAATGTTTGTTGCAGGAATAAAGATTACTAGAGAAGAGCATGAAGTGTGTCTCATCATGTTTCAGACAGCTGATTGATTCCAGCTCCGTGTTTTTGTCTCTTCCTGTTTGAGCAGAACTGAACTTCTTCCAACTGTCTGATATTAAAACAGTCATCAGTCTGTTTCACTCTGCAGCCATATATGGACCAGCATGATGTCACAGTCTGGGAACCGCACGGGCAGCCAATCAGAGAGCAGTGAATCCAAAACACACACACACACACACACACACACACACACACACACACACTCACACACACAGTTACAACATCAACAACACAGGGAGGAACAGATCGTTCAGATCTATTTTATTACAGCAAAATGGAAAAAAAACATTTCAGCCTGTCTCTCTTCCTCCTACCTCCTCCTCTCCTTCTCCTCTCCTCCTCTCCTCTCCTCCTCTTCTCCTCTCCTCCTCCTCTCCTCTCCTCTCCTCTCCTCTTCTCCTCTTCTCCTCTTCTCCTCTCCTCTCCTCTCTGTGTTCCAGTGTAAATAAACAAATGTCAATGATTTGTGTCCTGATAGAAACATTCACCAGTTTAACCTGTGTGTGTGTGTGTGTGTGTGTGTGTGTGTGTGTGTGTGTGTGTGTGTGTGTGTGTGTGTGTTTCTGGTCTGTGTGTGCGTGCATGTGTGTGTGTGTGTATGTGTCTGGTCTGAGTGTGTGTGCGTGTGTGTGTGTGTGTGTATGTGTGTGTGTGTGTGTGTGTGTGTGTGTATGTGTCTGGTCTGTGTGTGCGTGCATGTGTGTGTGTGTGTGTGTGTATGTGTCTGGTCTGTGCATGTGTGTGTGTGTTTGACTTCTCAGACAGTGTTCAGACAGGAAGGACAGAGGCGGAGAGCTGGACATTCAGTTCTGTGCCGCAGGTTGTAGTTTGTTTACGAGAAGAAGAGAGAGAGGCGGGAAAAGGAGGGAAAGAGAAGAGTTCCTCCCAACGGCTCCAAATACCAAGAAGGGGGGAGGAGGGAGGGGAGGAGGAGGAGGAGGGGAGGGGAGGAGGAGGAGGAGGGAGGAGGAGGGAGGGAGGGAGGAGGTGGGAGGAGTGTTGGACTAGTTTCAGGTTCAGAAACATTCCTGAAAATCTGCAAAACAAGAGACTGAACCTGCTCAGTGTTGACCTGATGCATCATGGGAAATGTAGTGCATGAACAAATATAGGTCAGTTCATAAATCACTTCAACTAGATTTAAAAGCAGCATCAGGTTTGTTAAAATGTACATTTAGTGTTTTTATTGGTTTTATATCATTTGAACTGATCTGAGACTTTATGATTTAACCCTCCTGTCGTCCTCCCGGGTCAAATTGACCCCATCTCTCTTTTGATTGTTCCTTCCTTCCTTCCTTCCTTCCCTCTTACTTTGCTCTCTGCTTTCCTTTGCTTCCACCTCCTTCCATACTTCTTTCCTCACTTCCTTCCATCCTTCCTTGCTTCCTTACGTCCTTCCTCTATTCCTCCCTCCCTCCTTACTCCTTTCCTTCCTTCCTTCCTTCCTTCCTTCCTTCCTTCCTTCCAAACTCCCTCCCTTCCTCCCTCCCTACTCCTTTCCTTCCTTCCTTCCCTTCCTCCCTTCGTTCTCTCCTTACTCTTCCTTCCTCTTTTCCTCCCTCCCTCCCTTCCTACTCATTTCCTTCCATCCTTCCTTGCTTCCTTCTGTCCTTCCACTTTTCCTCCCTCCCTCCCTTCCTACTCACTTCCTTCCATCCTTCCTTGCTTCCTTCCGTCCTTCCACTTTTCCTCCCTCCCTCCTTACTCCTTCCCTTCCTTCCTTCCCTTCCTCCCTTCGTTCTCTCCTTACTCTTCCTTCCTCTTTTCCCCCTTCCCTCCCTTCCTACTCATTTCCTTCCTTCCTTCCTTCCTTCCAAACTCCCTCCCTTCCTCCCTCCCTACTCCTTTCCTTCCTTCCTTCCCTCCCTCCCTTCATTCTCTCCTTACTCTTCCTTCCTCTTTTCCTTCCTCCCTCCCTTCCTACTCATTTCCTTCCCTCCTTCCTTCCTTCCAAACTCCCTCCCTTCCTCCCTCCCTACTCCTTTCCTTCCTTCCTTCCTTCCTTCTTCTTCTTCTACTTCTTCTTCTGCCTCTTATTTTGTTGTTTCCTGTTGGCGTCACATCTCGCTTTGAACAGAATAGAATTAGAAGAAAGTAAAATGAAACTTGCTTTGCCTGAATACCAGAAACAAGAAATGAATAAAAATAGACTGAGTGTCCTTTGAGGATAACCAATCAGCTGACGGGTCATGTGATCAGCGGTCATGTGATCAGCAGCAGCGTGACCTCACTGAGGACACGCAGCACAGCGAGAGAAGAAAGACGTGTTTGTCCTGAAGAGAACTTTAACCCTCCGCTGAGGACGAGAGGAGAACGCTGAGGACGAGAGGAGACGCTGAGGACGAGAGGAGACGCCGAGGACGAAAGGAGACGCTGAGGACGAGAGGAGACGCTGAGGACGAGAGGAGACGCCGAGGACGAGAGGAGACGGTGAGGACGAGAGGAGACGGTGAGGACGAGAGGAGACGGTGAGGACGAGAGGAGACGCCGAGGACGAGAGGAGACGCCGAGGACGAGAGGAGACGGTGAGGACGAGAGGAGACGCCGAGGACGAGAGGAGACGCCGAGGACGAGAGGAGACGCTGAGGACGAGAGGAGACGCCGAGGAGACGCCGAGGACGAGAGGAGACGCCGAGGACGAGAGGAGACGCCGAGGAGACGCCGAGGACGAGAGGAGACGCCGAGGACGAGGAAGATGATGATGAAGATGATGATGATGATGATGATGATGAGGAGCAGCAGGGCGAACTGATCTGAACCTCGAGGCTGATTTAACGTTTCTGATTCAGCTGAGAGGAAGAAAAGGAAAACCATCAGAGTTTAGAATCGTTCAACAGTTTAATGACTTTAATCACAAAACTCAGCTGAACTTTCGTCTCTCTCTTCATCGTCTTCAGATCAGATGTTTCTTTATTAGTCCAACAACAGGAACATTTGTATGATCACAGCAGCAAAGTGAACAGTAGAATAGAATAGAAGAGCAGCAATAAGGAAAAGAATAAATAAGCTGCTACCTTATCGTGGTGGGGGGGGTTTGCGTGTCCCAATGACCCCAGGAGCTCAGTTGTCGGGGGCTTTATGCCCCTGGTAGGGTCTCCCATGGCAAACCGGGTCCGGGGGGAGGGGCTAGACAAAAGGTAGCTCAGAAGACCCTAATGATGAATAAATAAATGGTTTTCCGTGTCTCACCCGGACACGGCCCCCCCCCTGGAGCCAGGCCTGGGGTTGGGGCTTCACCCATGGGGCCCGGCCGGACACAGCCCGAAGAGGCAACATGGGACCTCCGCTCCTACAGACCCACCACCAGTGGGAGGGGCCAAAGGGGTCGGGTGTGATGTGAGCTGGGCGGCAGCCGAAGGCGGGGACCTTGGCGGTCCGACCCCTCGGCTGCAGAAGCTAGCTCTAGGGACGTGGAGCGTCACCTCTCTGGTGGGGAAGGAGCCTGAGCTGGTGCGTGAGGTTGAGAAGTTCCGGCTAGATATAGTCGGCCTCACCTCGACGCACAGCAAGGGCTCTGGAACCAGTATGGAACCAGTATGGAACCAGTCTGGAACCAGTCTCCTCCAGAGGGGTTGAACTCTCGGGTGCTGGAAAGCACTCCCTCTGGGGATTCCCTCGTTCTGCTGGGGGACTTCAACACTCACGTTGGAGAGCTTCGACCACGTACCGGGGGAGGCGGGGGACATTGAGTCAGAGTGGGCCATGTTCCGTGCCTCCATTGTTGAGGCAGCTGACCGGAAGCTGTGGCCGTA
>JAJDFG010001462.1:17500-20000 GCA_021039105.1 Scomber colias
GCAGGGGGGTAGAAAAGCCCAATTAGCATCCAATCATCTGTCTCTAATGAAGCAGGCTGGATGAGAGCAGCTTGCAGAGCAGCGAGTGATCAGATGTTTGTCACAGTTCATCATCATGTTCCTCCTGAAGACAACATTTCCCATCAGCCTGTGCAGCCCCCCCCAATCAGCCCACCCCCCCCATCAGCCCCCCCCAATCAGCCTCCCTCCAACCCTAACCCCCCCATCACTCTCTGCAGCCGCCCCCCGCAATCAGCGTTCAACATGTTCCTCCTGAAGACAACATTTCCCATCAGCCTGTGCAGCCCCCCCCCCCCCATCAGCCCCCCCTCAATCAGCCTGTGCAGCCCCCCCCCATCAGCCTATGCAGGCCCCCCCCCCACCCAATCAGCCCCCCCCCCCCATCAGCCTGTGCAGCCAAACAACCCAAACAAGCCTCTCACTCGCTGCACCATCTGCTGTCAGCGTTAATTAAACTCTGAACTAGTTTAAACTCAGAGAGTCAAGTTTAGAGCAGCTCTCAGTGCTGAGATGAAAATATAAAATAAGTTCAAACTAGGGCTGTCAAACGATTAATTTTTTTAATCGCAGAGTTTCCATAGTTAATCGCGATTAATGGCGTTTTGAATAGCATGTTTAAAATCCTGTTATTTTCCATTTGAAGGCAGTTTTAAGCCCATAATGTAAAGCATTTCTTACCAGAGTGTCTTAACTGGGAATCAATCACGGCTCTGCTGCGACTCCCACACTCCAAAATGGTCCTTTGGTGGAGCTGAGGCTGGCTTGGCTGCACCTGGGTGTTTAGCGTGGAGGTGCTAACTCAAACTCCACGTACTCCGGTGGTAGTTAAACTCCGTTTGACACAGGTTGCATTTTACTTTTGACTTGTCAACTGAAGCGTCTGGAAGTGTTTTAAAGTTAAACAAGCCGTTCAAAAGTCCAGTAGCTCTCTTACTTTCCATCAGCGCGGTAGGTTTACTGCAGGAGGCCACTTCAAAGCATAGCGCTACAGCTAGAGGAGCCGTCTACGGGAGGGAAGGAAGGAAGGAGGGAGGAAGGAAGGAAGGAAGGAAGGAAAGAATGAAGGAAGGAAGGAAGGAAGGAAGGGAAGAGAAGAGAAGACCAGAAGGAAGGAAGGAAGGAAGGAAAAAAAAAAAGAAGATAAGGAGGAAGGGAGAAAGAAAGGTAGGAAGGACAGACGGAAGGAAGGAAAAGAGGGTTAAGAAAGAACAGAAGACCAAAGGGAAGGAAGGAAGGAAGGAAGGAAAAGAAGACAAGGAGGAAGGGAGAAAGAAAGGTAGGAAGGACAGACGGAAGGAAGGAAAAGAGGGATAAGAAAGAACAGAAGACCAGAGTGAAGGAAGGAAGGAAGGAAGGAAGGAAAAGAAAAAAGAAGACAAGGAGGAAGGGAGAAAGAAAGGAAAAGAGGAAGAAGGAAACTGGGCCGCGGTACTTCAAAGCATAGCGCTACAGCTAGAGGAGCCGTCTACGGGGGAGTAGAAGGGACAAAAAGGCTTGCAACATTAAAATGAGATTAAAAAAAATGAACGCGTTATGGATTGCATTAATTTAATCACGATTAACACGTTAACGCTGACAGCCCTAGATCAAATACAAACAAAAAGAAAACTTCAGTATAATTTATAGTTGTTAGTGTCACAGCCGGGGAGACCCCATGTAAAGATATCACTCTGGGCCCCAGCAGCACGCCTCTAATCTCCTGCTCTGGTAGAGACGTCGTGACTTCCAGCAGCTTCCTGTTTCTCTGCTGAATAAACAAACTGATCAGTGAAGTTCCTGCAGAGTCGTAAGAACACAATAACTCATCATAAATCAGTTCAACTAGATTTAAAAGCAGCATCAGGTTTGTTAAACTGAGATAAATTCAGACTGAACTCCGCAGCAAGACATCATGGAGGTTACGCCCAGTTCAATATAATCAATATATTAAAACAAGATCAATAATAGAGATTTGAAATGACATTTGACCCATTTTATACCAAAAGACTGAATGCTCCTGAACATGTCAAATGGTGTAACCACAAAAGAATGATAGATATTAAATAATGTAATATTTAGAACAATAGTATTCCATTAGCTTTATTTAATATAAAAGTTATAATGTAAGATCATGCCACACTAGTTGATATGGTGTTAGGTAGGAAGGAAGGAAGGAAGGAAGGAAGGATGTAAGATCATGCCACACTAGTTGATATGGTGTTTTATTGACTATTTACTGTTTTTAAGCAAGTTGGGCCCGGCCGGGCACAACCCGAAGAGGCAACATGGGACCCCGCTCCTACAGACTCACCACCAGTGGGAGGGGCCAAAGGGGTCAGGTGCGTAGTGAGCTGGGCAGCGGCTGAAGGCGGGGACCTTGGCGGTCCGATCCTCGGCTGCAGAAGCTAGCTCTAGGGACGTGGAACGTCACCTCTCTGGTGGGGAAGGAGCCTGAGCTGGTGGTCGGCCTCACCTTGACGCACAGCAAGGGCTCTGGAAC
>JAJDFG010001462.1:25000-34976 GCA_021039105.1 Scomber colias
TTTATTCTGAAGGGTTAAACGCTGAAACCTGCAGGTTAAATGATGTCAGACGCTTTATTCTGAAGGGTTTAAACACTGAAACATGCAGGTTAAAGGATGTCAGACACTTTATTCTGAAGGTTTAAACACTGAAACATGCAGGTTAAAGGATGTCAGACGCTTTATTCTGAAGGTTTAAACACTGAAACCAGCAGGTTAAAGGATGTCAGACGCTTTATTCTGAAGGTTTAAACACTGAAACCTGCATGTTAAATGATGTCAGACGCTTTATTCTGAAGGTTTAAACACTGAAACCTGCAGGTTAAATGATGTCAGACACTTTATTCTGAAGGTTTAAACACTGAAACCTGCAGGTTAAAGGATGTCAGACGCTTTATTCTGAAGGTTTAAACACTGAAACCTGCAGGTTAAATGATGTCGGACGCTTTATTCTGAAGGTTTAAACACTGAAACCTGCAGGTTAAATGATGTCGGACGCTTTATTCTGAAGGTTTAAACACTGAAACCTGCAGGTTAAATGATGTCGGACGCTTTATTCTGAAGGTTTAAACACTGAAACCTGCAGGTTAAATGATGTCGGACGCTTTATTCTGAAGGTTTAAACACTGAAACCTGCAGGTTAAAGGATGTCAGACGCTTTATTTTGAAGGTTTAAACACTGAAACCTGCAGGTTAAATGATGTCGGACGCTTTATTCTGAAGGTTTAAACACTGAAACCTGCAGGTTAAATGATGTCGGACGCTTTATTCTGAAGGTTTAAACACTGAAACCTGCAGGTTAAATGATGTCAGACGCTTTATTCTGAAGGTTTAAACACTGAAACCTGCAGGTTAAAGGATGTCAGACGCTTTATTCTGAAGGTTTAAACACTGAAACCTGCAGGTTAAATGATGTGAGACGCTTTATTCTGAAGGTTTAAACACTGAAACCTGCAGGTTAAAGGATGTCAGACGCTTTATTCTGAAGGGTTAAACACTGAAACCTGCAGGTTAAATGATGTCAGACGCTTTATTCTGAAGGTTTAAACACTGAAACCTGCAGGTTAAATGATGTCGGACGCTTTATTCTGAAGGTTTAAACACTGAAACCTGCAGGTTAAATGATGTCGGACGCTTTATTCTGAAGGTTTAAACACTGAAACCTGCAGGTTAAAGGATGTCGGACGCTTTATTCTGAAGGTTTAAACACTGAAACCTGCAGGTTAAATGATGTGGGACGCTTTATTCTGAAGGTTTAAACACTGAAACCTGCAGGTTAAAGGATGTCAGACGCTTTATTCTGAAGGGTTAAACACTGAAACCTGCAGGTTAAAGGATGTCAGACGCTTTATTCTGAAGGTTTAAACACTGAAACCTGCAGGTTAAATGATGTCAGACGCTTTATTCTGAAGGTTTAAACACTGAAACCTGCAGGTTAAATGATGTCAGACGCTTTATTCTGAAGGTTTAAACACTGAAACCTGCAGGTTAAATGATGTCAGACACTTTATTCTGAAGGTTTAAACACTGAAACCTGCAGCTTAATTTCAACGCTTTATTCTGAAGGTTTAAACACTGAAACCTGCAGGTTAATATCAGACGCTTTATTCTGAAGGTTTAAACACTGAAACCTGCAGCTTAATTTCAACGCTTTATTCTGAAGGTTTAAACACTGAAACCTGCAGGTTAAATGATGTCAGACGCTTTATTCTGAAGGTTTAAACACTGAAACCTGCAGGTTAAATGATGTCAGACGCTTTATTCTGAAGGTTTAAACACTGAAACCTGCAGGTTAATGTCAGACGCTTTATTCTGAAGGTTTAAACACTGAAACCTGCAGCTTAATTTCAACGCTTTATTCTGAAGGTTTAAACACTGAAACCTGCAGGTTAAATGATGTCAGACGCTTTATTCTGAAGGTTTAAACACTGAAACCTGCAGGTTAATATCAGACGCTTTATTCTGAAGGTTTAAACGCTGAAACCTGCAGGTTAAATGATGTGGGACGCTTTATTCTGAAGGTTTAAACACTGAAACCTGCAGGTTAAAGGATGTCAGACGCTTTATTCTGAAGGTTTAAACACTGAAACCTGCAGGTTAAAGGATGTGGGACGCTTTATTCTGAAGGTTTAAACACTGAAACCTGCAGGTTAAATGATGTCGGACGCTTTATTCTGAAGGTTTTAAACACTGAAACCTGCAGGTTAAATGATGTCAGACGCTTTATTCTGAAGGTTTAAACACTGAAACCTGCAGGTTAAAGGATGTCAGACGCTTTATTTTGAAGGTTTAAACACTGAAACCTGCAGGTTAAATGATTTGGGACGCTTTATTCTGAAGGTTTAAACACTGAAACCTGCAGGTTAAATGATGTCAGACGCTTTATTCTGAAGGTTTAAACACTGAAACCTGCAGGTTAAATGATGTCAGACGCTTTATTCTGAAGGTTTAAACACTGAAACCTGCAGGTTAAAGGAAGTTGGACGCTTTATTCTGAAGGTTTAAACACTGAAACCTGCAGGTTAAATGATGTCAGACGCTTTATTCTGAAGGTTTTAAACACTGAAACCTGCAGGTTAAATGATGTCAAACGCTTTATTCTGAAGGTTTTAAACACTGAAACCTGCAGGTTAAAGGAAGTTGGACGCTTTATTCTGAAGGTTTAAACACTGAAACCTGCAGGTTAAAGGAAGTTGGACGCTCTATTCTGAAGGTTTAAACACTGAAACCTGCAGGTTAAATGATGTCAGACGCTTTATTCTGAAGGTTTAAACACTGAAACCTGCAGGTTAATGTCAGACGCTTTATTCTGAAGGTTTAAACACTGAAAGCTGCAGGTTAAATGATGTCGGACGCTTTATTCTGAAGGTTTTTTTATATATATGTATATATAAATGTATATTTTTTATATTTGTTGCATAGTTTAAATCTCAGCAGGTGAACCCGAGCAGTTTATATTTAAACAGTGAAATCTGATCTGGTGTCATTATGAGAGAGTCGGGGGTCTGATGTCTGTGGTGATGCTGGTCTGGGGTTTTTGGGGAGGGTCTCGTGTGTTGGGTGGGGGGGGTTTGGGGTTTTTGGGGAGGGTCTCGTGTGTTGGGTTGGGTGGGGGGTTTGGGGGGGGTTAGAGAGCGGTGGAGGCTGGATGTGGTCAGGAGTTTATTTTTAGTCTCTTCTCTGGTCGACGGTCGACGTCCAAACAACAAAAAGAGGAAGAGGAGGAGGAGGAGGAAGAGGAGGGGGAGGGTGGGGTTTAATGGGGTGATGGTTGGTGGTCAGCTGGTTTTGGTGGTGGGGGGGTGTGTGTGTGTGTGGGGGGGGGGGGGGGGGTCGATGGGTGGAGCTGTTGTTTGAAACTCAGAATAACTTTTGTTTTCTGCTCTCATGAACATTTCTCTTATTCATGTAAAGAGTTTAGAAGCTTTTTATTGTCTTTGAGAGTTTAATGAAAATATTCTTTCTTTTAAAAAGTTTTTTAGAATATTTTTCCTTCTTTTTAAGGTTTATTGTAGTTTTGGTGGAGTTTAAAGGCTGTAGATGATTTTAAGTTGTTTTAAGGTGTTTGTGCTTTTTGAGTTTAAATGAGAAGTTTTTATGTTTTTTGTTGATTTTTTAAGGTTTTATTCAACTTTTTAAGGAAGTTTGTGGATGCTTTTTAACTTTATTTGCTGCATAGAAACACAGTCAGTCTGCAGGTACACACACACACACACACACACACACACACACACTGTAACACACACACACACACAGACAGAGAGAGAGAGAGACACACTGTAAATGCACACAAACACTGTGAAAGCTGTTTCTCCTTCTGACCTCTGACCTCTCTGCTCCTCTGGTGTTTCCTGTGTGTGTGTGTGTGTGTGTGTGTGTGTGTGTGTGTGTGTGTGTGTGTGTGTGTGTGTGTGTGTGTGTGTGTGTGAGTGTGTGTGTGTGTGTGTGTGTGGAGGTCAAAGATCAGCAACAGACTCACACAGTTACAGTTAAAGTGAAAGTTGTGTGTTTTCAGGGCGGAGGCTAATGCTACACACAGACACACACAGACACCCACACTGTAATACACACACAGACACACATACACACTGTAATACACACACACCCACACACACACAGACACAGACAGACACTCTAATTACCCCCATTAGCATGTTAGCGTAGCTTCAGGCAGACTTGCTGACGCAGCAGCTTTTTAAATATTTGCCGTCGTATTTACGGCCGACGTCTTTGTTTCTATTTTTATCGTCGAGCTGCAGAAACGTCAGAATGATCACATGACTACCGGCTGAGTTAGAGGAGGAGTTATTATTACTGAACATGAGGGAAATATTACTCTGTTGTTTCAGTTTTTTGTTTCTTTGAAGCATTTTTGCAGCATGTTGACAAATCTACGAAGGAGTATTAGGGCCAGCCAAAAAAAAAAAAAAAAAGCAGGCAAAAAAAAAAAAAGCCAGGTGAAAAAAAAAATTTTTTCAGCACAAAAAAAAAGTCTGGCGAAAAAAAAAAATCAGCACAAAAAAAAAAAAAAAAAGGCAGGCGAAAAAAAAAAAACTGCAGAGACTTGGTTTTTCCTCCTGAACAAACCAAGTCTCTGACACAGTCTCTTCAGCGTCCTAATACTAATCACCACACCGTGTCTGTGGGCCAAAAGGGACAGAATTTCCTTATTATTATAGCCGATTCTGAAGTACCGCTTAATCAACGCGTCTGTAGAGGCAGCCATGCCATGGCCTACTTTGATATTTCCTAAATGTAGCCTATTTATTTTTATGCCTGACCTTTTTTTTTTTGTGCCGGATTTTTTTTTTTTTTTTTGGCTGGCCCTAATACTCCTTCGTACAAATCAGTCAAAATGTTTTCTTGTGTTTTTTCTTTTGTGAGTTTTTTGTGAGTTTGAAACTTTTTGGTTTTTAATTCCAGCATTAAGAAAGTGTTGATGGAAAAAGGGAAGAACAGCAGTTGGACAACCCTGCTGGAGACTGTGTGGGGAACAGATTTTGGGGGTCACACACATATTTTTTGGCATTGTAACAAAATTAGGAGATTTTGGGAAGATGTGTGCGGGAGGGGTTGAAAGACAATTTGGGCTAAAACATGCATTGCACTTTATTTTGGATGTACAAATCAAACAAACATTCCAGATGAGGACCGCTACTTGATCAAGATTTTACTGGTAGCTTAAAAAAAAGCCATAACAAGCCCCCCCCCCCCCCCCCCCCCCCGACGTTGGAGAACTGGTTGGGGATAGTTATGGAGAGACTTACATATAATATAAGACTACAACAAACAATATGGGAAACCAGACGGAGGAGATGGACTATCTTTAACAGTCATGACTCATAGTAATCCTTCTGACACTGTGTTCTGTATGTTTTGTTAAATGTGAAAACTAATAAAGTTAAAAAGAGTTTAAAAAAAAAAAAAAGTGTAGATGGAAACAGAGCTGCTGTGTGACGCTTTAGTCATCTTCATACGAGCTGATCAGCTGATCGATGCCCACTCTGAGTGTCAGAGACTCTGCAGCTTCCTCTCAGCTTCATAGAGAGATTCAGCTCATTGTTTAACTCTAACTCTACTGATCTGGTTCTGGTTCTCTCAGCGTTCTACTGTTCTGGTTCTGGTTCTCTCAGTGTTCTACTGTTCTGGTTCACTCAGCGTTCTACTGTTCTGGTTCTCTCAGCGTTCTACTGTTCTGGTTCTGGTTCTCTCAGCGTTCTACTGTTCTGGTTCTCTCAGCGTTCTACTGTTCTGGTTCTGGTTCACTCAGCGTTCTACTGTTCTGGTTCTGGTTCTCTCAGCGTTCTACTGTTCTGGTTCTGGTTCTCTCAGCGTTCTACTGTTCTGGTTCTGGTTCACTCAGCGTTCTACTGTTCTGGTTCTGGTTCTCTCAGCGTTCTACTGTTCTGGTTCTGGTTCACTCAGCGTTCTACTGTTCTGGTTCTGGTTCTCTCAGCGTTCTACTGTTCTGGTTCTGGTTCTCTCAGCGTTCTACTGTTCTGGTTCTGGTTCTCTCAGCGTTCTACTGTTCTGGTTCTCTAAGCTCTCAGAGAACATTTCTGATGTTAAACTGAGTCCTTCACTGCTGAATCCTGCAGGTTTCACTGTGTAATGTGTTAAAGTATCTAGAACATGACTTCTCTGTTTCTGAGCTGAAACTCAATTATAAAGCTACTTAACCCTCCTGTTGTCCTCGAGTCAAGGAAGGAAGGGAGGGAGGAAGGAATGAGGTAAGGAAGGAAGGAAGGAAGGTAGGAAAGGAGGAAGGGAGGATTGAAGGAAGGTAGGAAAGGAGGGAGGGAGGAAGGAAGGAAGGTAGGAAAGGAGGGAGGGAGGATGGAAGGAAGGTAGGAAAGGAGGGAGGGAGGATGGAAGGAAGGTAGGATAGGAGGGAGGGAGGATGGAAAGAAGGGAGGATGGAAGGAAGGTAGGATAGGAGGGAGGGAGGATGGAAAGAAGGGAGGATGGAAGGAAGGTAGGATAGGAGGGAGGAAGGATGGAAGGAAGGAAGGCAGGAAAGGAGGAAAGGAAAGAAGGAAGGAAGGGAAAGTTTCCAATTCCAACGTCTGAAAAGTGTTTAGTTGGATTTTAACCTGAAGAACATTTCTGAAGGAATGAGGTAAGGAAGGAAGGAAGGAAGGAAGGTAGGAAAGGAGGAAGGGAGGATGGAAGGAATGAGGTAAGGAAGGAAGGAAGGAAGGTAGGAAAGGAGGAAGGGAGGATGGAAGGAATGAGGTAAGGAAGGAAGGAAGGAAGGTAGGAAAGGAGGAAGGGAGGATGGAAGGAATGAGGTAAGAAAGGAAGGAAGGAAGGTAGGAAAGGAGGAAGGGAGGATGGAAGGAATGAGGTAAGGAAGGAAGGAAGGAAGGTAGGAAAGGAGGAAGGTAGGAAAGGAGGAAGGGAGGATGGAAGGAAGGTAGGATGGAAGGAAGGTAGGATAGGAGGGAGGAAGGATGGAAGGAAGGAAGGCAGGAAAGGAGGAAAGGAAAGAAGGAAGGAAGGGAAAGTTTCCAATTCCAACGTCTGAAAAGTGTTTAGTTGGATTTTAACCTGAAGAACATTTCTGAAGGAATGAGGTAAGGAAGGAAGGAAGGAAGGAAAGGAGGAAGGGAGGCTGGAAGGAAGGTAGGAAAGGAGCTGAAATTCTCTCACTTACAGAGCTTCATAGTGAGTTTCAGCTCATTGTTTAACTGTGACTCTACTGTTCTGGTTCTCTCAGTGTTCTCATAGAGGCCTTTTCAGAATAAAAGCTGTAATAATCCTCTGTACTCTGCTAACAGACACAGTTATCTGTAGCTGCTGAACACAGTGCTGGTTGACCTTTGACCTCAGCTGGAAAAGAAGGAACTTCAACTTCAGCTGTTAGAGGCTGAGACCAAACAAGAACAAAAAACGTTCATGTCTGAGCGATAAAATATGAATCTGCAGGCTGAGACTGACCTCTGAGTAACACACACACACACACACACACACTCACACACACACACACACACACACACACACACACACACACACACACACAGACACACACACACACACACACAGTGTTGTGAAACCACATGGAGGCGTGTCGCTGCAGCAGGAAAATGTGCAGATAGCGTGCAGCATAAAAACAACTAATCCAAAAATATGTCTGCAGGGATCTGATCCCACAAACACACACACACACACACACACACACACACACACACTGTAACACACACACACACACACACGCTGTGACTCACTCTGGTTTCATCACAGAACAGTCGTGTGTAAAGTCAGAAACACCCACAGCGTCTGCAGGCTTCACCCTGCAGCCGACAGACGCAAACACACCACCGTCCCACACACACACACACACACACACACACACACACACACACACACACACACACACATACACACACACACACACACACACACACACACACATACGTAGCGACAGACGACACTGGGCCTGACTCAGACCAGCTCTGGTCCTCTTCAGCCCACCTGAAATGACTCCGGTCCAAAATGTCAAAGCAGAGTGACGACAGAGAGACGTAAACACGACCACAGATACAGAACGACGTCTCACAGTCAGCAGTCGGCTCACAGTTCAGATGTCTATGAGTTGTTAACAGCTCCACCAAATACTGATTCTTCCCTCTAAACTTCTCACATGCTTTCATTTCAATAAATGTTCAAATGATCCAATATTTCAGCAAAAATCAAAGATTAGAGAAAAAGTCTAAAAACTGAAAACACATTTGTGAATCAGAACTTTGTTTTTTCTTCTTTCCCATTAATCATCTCAGCAGCCTTCACATTTATCTGCTGACCCTTTGGAGGGGCCCCACCCCTAGGTTGGGAACCACTGGACTAAACTAGCTAACTGTATATAAAGTAGTGTAAACTAGCTAACTGTATATAAAGTAGTATAAACTAGCTAACTGTATATAAAGTAGTATAAACTAGCTAACTGTATATAAAGTAGTGTAAACTAGCTAACTGTATATAAAGTAGTATAAACTAGCTAACTGTATATAAAGTAGTATAAACTAGCTAACTGTATATAAAGTAGTATAAACTAGCTAACTGTATATAAAGTAGTGTAAAGGGGATCATCCCTATGTTCCCCGCTTTGTATGTGACCGGGGAACATAGGGATGATCCTGTCTACAGTTAGCCAGTTAGCTGTGTTAGCCGCCGAGTTAGCCGCTGAGTTAGCAGCCGAGTTAGCAGATGAGTTAGCCGCCGAGCTAGCAACCGAGTCAGCCGCCGAGCTAGCAACGGAGTTAGCCTCTGAGCTTGCAACCGAGTTAGCCGCGATCGGGGAACATAGGACCCCGGGAACATAGGTACGCTCCCCTGTATATAAAGTAGCATAAACTAGCTAACTGTATATAAAGTAGTATAAACTAGCTAACTGTATATAAAGTAGTATAAACTAGCTAACTGTATATAAAGTAGCATAAACTAGCTAACTGTATATAAAGTAGTATAAACTAGCTAACTGTATATAAAGTAGCATAAACTAGCTAACTGTATATAAAGTAGTATAAACTAGCTAACTGTATATAAAGTAGTTTTACATCATTTTATTTTGAAGTGACTTCATACAGACAAATATTTCCTTTTATTAACAAACAAACTGAATCAGTGAAAAGTGAATAAACATGTTTTATTTGGTCTGAAACTATAAAACAATCTTTGACTTTGCAGATTTATTTATAACTTTTCTTAAAGTTGTTTAAAAACAGGCTGGATCACATTTCAGTGATTTCCTGAACACAGTTTGACCTGGAGTAACCTCTCTGCTTCCTGTTTGAGAAGCTTGGCCTCTTTAATCTGCAGTGATTTCATTAATGATGTCAAACATGAACCAGCAGCAGGTATTCAGAGCCGTGAGGAGGAGTTCACTAATTACTGCTGCAGTTTAACTCTGACTCAGAGATCTGTTCCCACGCAGGGTTAAACCGTCTGAAACACGTCTGAGTCTAACCGTCTGAAACACGCCTGAGTTTAACCGTCTGAGTTTAACCGCCTGAAACACGCCTGAGTTTAACCGTCTGAAACACGTCTGAGTTTAACCGTCTGAAACACGTCTGAGTTTAACCGCCTGAAACACGTCTGAGTTTAACCGTCTGAGTTTAACCGTCTGAAACACGTCTGAGTTTAACCGCCTGAAACACGTCTGAGTTTAACCGCCTGAAACACGTCTGAGTTTAACCGTCTGAGTTTAACCGCCTGAGTTTAACCGTCTGAAACACGTCTGAGTTTAAACGTCTGAGTTTAACCGTCTGAAACACGTCTGAGTTTAACCGTCTGAAACACGTCTGAGTTTAACCGTCTGAGTTTAACCGTCTGAAACACGTCTGAGTTTAACCGTCTGAAACACGCCTGAGTTTAACCGTCTGAAACACGTCTGAGTTTAACCGTCTGAAACACGTCTGAGTTTAACCGTCTGAAACACGTCTGAGTTTAACCGTCTGAAACACGCCTGAGTTTAACCGTCTGAAACACGTCTGAGTTT
>JAJDFG010001463.1:0-34967 GCA_021039105.1 Scomber colias
CTCAGGGTGAAGGTGAGGGTGTGCTCTCCGTGCTCCAGGCCCATCAGGGTGAAGCTCACCTTCCGCACGTCTCCTGGATGCAGCAGAGCTCCATTCGCAGGCGGTGGAGTGAAGCCCCGCCCCTCCAGGAGCCGGCTGGGACTGAAGCAGACAGATCTCTGGACCCACCGTCAGCGTCACGCAGTACTGAGGAGGAGACAGAATATTATATATACACAGAATATTACTGTAGAGTTTTTAAGTTACAGTTATATAGTGCTCACTTTCAGAAAACTATTGGCTGCAGTCCTGAGCTTATGATTGAGCTCTTTTAAAGCACTTTACATTTTAATCTTTCATTTGCACTCTATGTCCTTTTAATGATTGGACAGATGGAGGGAAGGAAGGAAGGAAGGAAGGAAGGAAGGAAGGAAGGAAGGAAGGAAGGACAGATGGATGTCTCTTTCCTTTTAATGATTTTAAAGCTAATCATTATTTTATGCTGCAATCTTATATTTAATGCTCCATTCTAGTATTTTATTTCTCTCTTTCTATTTTTCTGTACCACCCCCCCCCCCCCCCCACTATCATTGGGGGGTTGGGGGGTTATTTCCAATTCTTACTGTTAAATGTCTGTTTTATGTAAAGCACACTGAGTTGCCATTGTGTATGAATATATATAATAAAACTTTTGCAGTAGATGTTGAACTGCGTCTTGAAAATCACCAGAAATATATTTTCTACTTTTGTGAATTGGACTTGACCCAATTTTGCAAACTGTTCATTCATTGGACGAGCCCTTTTCTCCCAGCAGGTTTTGCTCCTTTCCACATTTTAAGAATAAACAAAGCAGTTAGAACTTTTGGAAGTTGTAGAATATTGAAATATGAGTTGATTGAAGTTGTAAAAATTGGAAATGATGAGAAAGAACTGGAGCACAAGAGTGAGCAGGACTGAGAAATCCGCAGGCAAGACATCATGGGTTACATGAAGTGGACATATAAGTCCCTGGTCACCATCTGTTCCACCTTCCACCTCTTGGATCACTCTAAACCTGACTACCAGAGTCAATCACAGCTTTGTTCCTTCAGCAACACGCAGCCTGAACGGACTCAAGAAACAAGTAAAGCATTACTCCTTTATTTATGTATGATCTGTGATTGAGTGTGATGTGGAATCCGCCAACAGAGCAGTACTTTTAATTTTGTTGTATTGTTCAGAATATAATGACTTCCTTCCTTCCTTCCTTCCTTTCCTTCCTTTACTTCCTTTACTTCCTTCCTTCCTTCCTTCCTTCCTGCTGCTGTATGTGTCTTTCTGTCACACACACTTCCTTCCTTCTTTCCTTTCCTTCCTTTCCTTCCTTCCTTCCTTCCTTCCTTCCTTCCTACCTTCCTTCCTTCCTTCCTTCCTTCCTTCCTGTGTCTTTCTCTCTCACACACACACTTCCTTCCTTCCTTCCTTCCTTCCTTCCTGCTGCATGTGGCTTTCTGTCACACTTCCCTCCTTCCTTCCTTCCTTTCCTTCCTTCATTCCTTCCTTCCTTCCTGCTGCTGTATGTGTCTTCCTGTCTCACACAAAGCAAAGAGAAGAGAAACCAATCTCTGTAACGCTGTTGCCCTGGTATTTAAAAATGGCGGCTTTGATTCTTGTGTGGGACGGCTCATGACTCTTCCAGCGACTCTCTGACCAATCAGAGGCCGGCAGTCTGATGACGTCACATTTAGTATCGGCTCGGTACTAAAAAAGTAGCAGGTACCAGGTACTATCCCTGATGGAGCAGCAGGTACCAGATACTATCCCTGATGGAGCAGCAGGTACCAGGTACTATCCCTGATGGAGCAGCAGGTACCAGGTACTATCCCTGATGGAGGAGCAGCAGGTACTATCCCTGATGGAGGAGCAGGTACCAGGTACTATCCCTGATGGAGCAGCAGGTACCAGGTACTATCCCTGATGGAGGAGCAGGTACCAGGTACTATCCCTGATGGAGGAGCAGGTACCAGGTACTATCCCTGATGGAGCAGCAGGTACCAGGTACTATCCCTGATGGAGGAGCAGCAGGTACTATCCCTGATGGAGGAGCAGGTACCAGGTACTATCCCTGATGGAGCAGCAGGGTACCAGGTACTATCCCTGATGGAGGAGCAGCAGGTACTATCCCTGATGGAGGAGCAGGTACCAGGTACTATCCCTGATGGAGCAGCAGGTACCAGGTACTATCCCTGATGGAGCAGCAGGGTACCAGGTACTATCCCTGATGGAGGAGCAGCAGGTACTATCCCTGATGGAGGAGCAGGTACCAGGTACTATCCCTGATGGAGCAGCAGGTACCAGGTACTATCCCTGATGGAGGAGCAGGGTACCAGGTACTATCCCTGATGGAGCAGCAGGTACCAGGTACTATCCCTGATGGAGGAGCAGGTACCAGGTACTATCCCTGATGGAGGAGCAGGTAGCAGGTACTATCCCTGATGGAGGAGCAGCAGGTACTATCCCTGATGGAGGAGCAGCAGGTACCAGGTACTATCCCTGATGGAGCAGCAGGTACCAGGTACTATCCCTGATGGAGCAGCAGGGTACCAGGTACTATCCCTGATGGAGGAGCAGGTACCAGGTACTATCCCTGATGGAGCAGCAGGTACCAGGTACTATCCCTGATGGAGGAGCAGCAGGTACCAGATACTATCCCTGATGGAGGAGCAGGTACCAGGTACTATCCCTGATGGAGGAGCAGAGAAACCGAGGTCGAGCTAGAACTGTGTGGTGGAAAAGCTCCATTTGACTTCTTTGACAGTTTCCAGCAGCGAGCCACTGGCAGAGACTCATGTGTTCAGTGTTTGGTACCTTGGTGACGTCAACCAGCTGGTTGTACACGGAGCCTCTGAGCTCCAGCTGCTCTCCCTCTGACCACCTGATAGGGGCAGCGGACGTCCACGCTGAGCGCGCAGCTTGACTGGAACCTTAACTGGCTCTGAAACACACATACCTGGAGGAGGGCACAGTTCAGACAGCCACAGTCAGTCATCAGGACACAGAGATATAAGGAGAGGTGCTACGATATGAAAGAAATGAAGAGGGAAGCAAGGGACAGATCTCACCAGTCTTGAACATGCCGACGGCTTTGATCTCCCAGGTGGTGAGAGAGTCTGGTAGAGCCCTGCTGACTGACTGCTGACCGGGACTGAAAACACAGGAACAGAGAAGCTTCAGTTTTCGTTGGTGGTCTCAGTTACAGAAACTCAAACCGAGGCGGTGGTGTGTTTGATTGGATCACCTGGCGCGCTGAACCTCCCACAGCCAGCTCTCTGGAAAGTAGCTCCGCACCAGAGAAGGAGCTTCATCGAAGTCAGCTCCCATGTCTGCACACACACACACACACACACACACACACACACACACACACACATATATAAAGTTGTTCTATTGTTGTCTTGGTGCTTGAATCATTTCTTCCATTTGATTTTGAGGAGTCAAACTCATTTTCATTCAAGGGCCACATACAGCCCAATTTGATCTCATGTGGGCCGGATTATTAAAAGGAAGGAAGGAAGGAAGGAAAAGAAGGAAGAGAAGGAAGAGAATACAGGAAGGAAAGATGGAAGGAGGAAAGGGAGGAAGAAAAGATGGAAGGAAGAGAAGAGAAGACAAGAAGGAAGGAAGGAAGGAAGGAAGAAAGGGAGCAAGGACAGATGGAAGGAAGAGAAGAGAAGACAGGAAGGAAGGAAGGAAGGAAGGAAGGAAGGAAGGAAGGAAGAAAGGGAGCAAGGACAGATGGATGGAAGAGAAGATAAGACAAGAAGGAAGAAAGGAAGGGAAGAAGGACAGATGGAAGGAAGAGAAGAGAAGACAAGAAGGAAGGAAGGAAGGAAGGAAGGAAGGAAGGAAGGAAGGGAAGAAGGACAGATGGAAGGAAGAGAAGAGAAGACAAGAAGGAAGGAAGGAAGGAAGGAAGGAAGGAAGAAAGGGAACAAGGACAGATGGAAGGAAGAGAAGATAAGACAAGAAGGAAGGAGGGAAGGAATGAAAAGAAGATTGGAAGGAAGGAAGGAAGGAAGGAAGGAAGGAAGAAATAAAGAAAGGAAGGAAGGACAGACAGAAGGAAGGAAAAGAGGAAGAAGGAAACTGGGCCAGACTGGACCTCTCGGCGGGCCGGTTCTGGCCCACGGGCCGCATGTTTGACACCCCTGTAGTAGAAGATAGTGAAGTCCTCTGTGTTCTGAGTCTCTGTCACTGTGTTGGTGTCATGTGTGTTGACTGACCGTGGCGTCCCAGGATCAGGTTCTGTTCCTGGTCCAGGTGCTGCTGGATGTACTCGCAGCAGAGTCTGAAGACTTCCTGGCAGCGCGGATATTTTCTGAACGCCTGCCGGGCAAAGTCACGGCAGGTGACGCTCTTTGGGATGTACCTCATCCCATGTTCACAGCACGACTTCAGGGGCCCAAAACTCTTTGCTGTAGAAACAGAAACAGTTATACACCTGTTATACACCTGTTATCTACTGTTATCTACCCTCCCAACTCTTTTAGTTGGGAGGGTAAAAGAAAGTGGACACATGTAACAAGCTGTGATAGCTTCGTGCAATTTGGACCGTCTGTACCCTAGTAGGTATGTGAGGAAGGTCTTTGGACACGGCTTACTTTTGGTCAGTGGTGCGTGGATTGAGTTGGCCTCCTTGGCTGGATGAACTGAACTGAATTAATGGCTGTAAATCCAGGCCTTGATGGTGGAGCCAGTTAGCTCGATGACGTGACAACACAGCTGACTAAAGTGGAGTTGTTGCGACGAGGATGGGATTCGAACCCACGCGTGCAGAGCACAATGGATTAGCAGTCCATCGCCTTAACCACTCGGCCACCTCGTCTGTTAACGAGCAGGTTGAAAGTCCATCTTCTCGCGTTTGTCGTGTTTGGACACGCTGTGAAACACAGTGAGGTCAGGTGACGTGACTGGAGGTGTGAATAGGTGAGACACCTCTTTGGAAGGATTGAATCATAGCTGGCAGTCTAACAGCCCGTTCACGCATACAGACGTGAACACTGGAGACACAGCAGGACGCCTTTCATTGTCAAACCAACTCTGATAAACTGCCAACGCTACCCAAAGGGAAGTTGAGGAAAGTTCAACTTGATGCAAAAGTTAAGAGAAAAAAAAGGTGGAGTGGGAAGAGAAATCAGGCTAGCAAAGTGCTTACAGTACATGTAGGAGAGCTCTCTTCATGTGAATTCTTTGTTGCAGCGCACAATAAAGTTGAAGGCAATATTGCGTCCTCAAAGAAAGAAAGCCTTGTGGAGAATGCGGGCATCGATCCCGCTACCTCTCGCATGCTAAGCGAGCGCTCTACCATTTGAGCTAATTCCCCTGTCTTAAGTCTTTCAAGACTGTCGATCGCTCTCTCCGGCAGTCTGGAAATGAGGCTTTTCTCGTTGGCTTGTAGTCATGTGAACGCGGAGGACTGAATTGAACAGGACTCCAACTCACGCGTGCAGAGCACAATGGATTAACAGGTTTTTACACACACACCCGGAAGGTGTGGAGGGTCTAATTTGTACACTTTCTAAGTGGATGAACCAAAGACAAAAAAGTTGTTCCACTTCCAGGAACATGAATCCTCCAGAGGGGAGGAAGTATGCGAAGCGCAGCGAGGAGCTAGACGACCTCAGCTTCCTGCAGGGGAATTAGCTCAAGTGGTAGAGCGCTCGCTTCGCATGTGAGAGGTAGCGGGATCGATGCCCGCATTCTCCAGAAGGCCTTTACCTATTTCCTCAACTGACTCAGGGAAGCTTGGCCACAGGGCTGGTTGGTAAACTCTTTTAGTTGGGAGGGTAAAAGAAAGTGGACACATGTAACAAGCTGTGATAGCTTCCTGCAATTTGGACCGTCTGTACCCTAGTAGGTATGTGAGGAAGGTCTTTGGACACGGCTTACTTTTGGTCAGTGGTGCGTGGATTGATTTGGCCTCCTTGGCTGGATGAACTGAACTGAATTAATGGCTGTAAATCCAGGCCTTGATGGTGGAGCCAGTTAGCTCGATGACGTGACAACACAGCTGACTAAAGCGGAGTTGCTGCGACGAGGATGGGATTCGAACCCACGCGTGCAGAGCACAATGGATTAGCAGTCCATCGCCTTAACCACTCGGCCACCTCGTCTGTTAACGGGCAGGATGAAAGCCCTTCTTCTCGTGTTTGTCGTGTTTGGACACGCTGTTATCTACACATTTATCTTTGATCAAACTCCAGAGGTCAGGGACTGTGTCAGCTGACAGGTTTACAGGTTGAGTCTCACCTTTTTTCATCTTGTCCTCGTCACTCAGAGCTCGTTTTGAACGCACTGCTGCTGTACACGCCTCATCTACACACACACACACACACACACACACACACACACACACACACACACACACACACATTAACAACCATCTCCATTACACAGTTCATTAGAGTCAGCCGTCCACATAAAAATAAGATGAGATATCTGAAGCAGAGCGATAATCAGGGAAGTAAATGGATTGATTAACATACTGCTGGCTGATGGGTGGGCGTTGGCGTTGGTCGAGAAGGTGAGGCCGGCCAATCGGAAGACGTCTGCGCTGTCTTTGCCGCCGCCCCCTCCGCAGCCCTGGTCGCTCCGCTCGATGTGACGCAGCACCTGCAGGCCACCGTACCCCCGTTACTGAGCAGGCTACAGATAAACCAACCTCTTACAGCTAAAATGGACTCTTATAGTGTCTGTGTGTGTTACCTTGGTAACAGGGTCTTGGTAGTTAGGTCGCATGGTGTAAAGGGCGGAGTCGACCGCAGACAGCGCCACCAGGCCCTCCTGATTGGTCGTAATATCCAGCCGGAGGTTCTGCTTTGGTTTGTAGTCCCGTGCAGGGAATGACAGATCGGTCTAAAGACACAAAGACAACTTTCACATCAATCTGCACATTCAGATGAGGACAGACTGTCTCTCTCTCTCTCTCTCTTTGTCTCTCTCTCTCTCTCTCTCTCTCTGTCTCTCTCTCTCTCTCTCGGTCTCTCTCTCTCTGTCTCTCTCTCTCTACCTGTCTCTCTCTCTCTCTGTCTGTCTCTGTCTCTCTCTCTCTGTCTCTCTCTCTGTCTCTCTCTCTCTCTCTACCTGTCTCTCTCTCTCTCTCTCTCTCTGTCTCTCTCTCTCTCTCGGTCTCTCTCTCTCTGTCTCTCTCTCTCTGTCTCTCTCTCTCTCTCTCTCTCTCTACCTGTCTCTCTCTCTCTCTCTCTCTCTCCCTCTGTCTCTCTCTCTCTGTCTCTCTCTCTCTCTGTCTCTCTCTCTCTCTGTCTCTCTCTCTGTCTCTCTCTCTGTCTCTTGCATATGGTGTTGGTAGGAAATTGTAGGATTTTATGAATTGGTGATTGGATTGGGAAGCAATGATTTGAGAAGTGGGGGTGGGATTCAATAAGTTTTGACTTCTTCCCACTCCATTTCGAATGTGGTTGACAGTGCAGTATATTTTCTGTCGGGTGTAGGTTCACTATTTTCTGTGAGAAAACTGTGCTTTCATTTTTTATGTGCTGTTTTTGTTTTGTTTTTTTGTTTCTTCTTCTGTCACGTATTCAAAATAAAAATAATCTAATCTAATCTAAAAAAAAAAACTAACCCTAAAGGCCCATTTATGCTCAACGTACGTACGAAAATGTATCCGTCCTTTTCAAACGATGTTACCGTCACTGCTCACATGCGTCCTTTACGTTGGCATGGATGTTAACCGATACATCCACCAGGGGGCAGCGCAGAGTCAATACATCCACCAGGGGGCAGCACAGAGTCAAACATTACATCCACCAGGGGGCAGCGCAGAGTCAAACATTACATCCACCAGGGGGCAGCGCAGAGTCAAACATTACATCCACCAGGGGGCAGCGCAGAGTCAAACATTACATCCACCAGGGGGCAGCACAGAGTCAAACATTACATCCACCAGGGGGCAGCACAGAGTCAAACATTACATCCACCAGGGGGCAGCACAGAGTCAAACATTACATCCACCAGGGGGCAGCACAGAGTCAAACATTACATCCACCAGGGGGCAGCACAGAGTCAAACATTACATCTACCAGGGGGCAGCGCAGAGTCAAACATTACATCCACCAGGGGGCAGCACAGAGTCAAACATTACATCCACCAGGGGGCAGCACAGAGTCAAACATTACATCCACCAGGGGGCAGCACAGAGTCAAACATTACATCCACCAGGGGGCAGCGCAGAGTCAATACATTACATCCACCAGGGGGCAGCGCAGAGTCAAACATTACATCCACCAGGGGGCAGCACAGAGTCAATACATCCACCAGGGGGCAGCGCAGGGTCAAACATTACATCCACCAGGGGGCAGCGCAGAGTCAAACATTACATCCACCAGGGGGCAGCGCAGAGTCAAAAGTTTATCACAACAACAAACATGGCGGCTGTGGAGGAGATCTTGATAATGTTCCTCTTGTTGCATAAAAGACAAGAACGATATGTTTAAAGTTTCTAACCAACTCGCTCAACCTTTCCTCATAAAGTTGCTGCCCCCCCCCCCATGGTTCCCGGTGGTACTGCTCCGTTTGGTCCGTATCCGTAAGCTTTATGGAAACGTGGAGAAATATGGAGGAAATGAACGCAGAGCACGAACAGGCTCGTATTTAACATTGAGCATAAATGGGCCTTAACTCTAACCCCCCAGCGAACTATAAATATCAGTACTTTATGAAAACCTGTCAGATAGTTTTAAAGTTGCCTTCAATTTCTTAAGAGCTCTTAAAATTCACTAAAGCAAGAACGTTAAAGGAACCCTGACCATTACAACTCTTCCATTAATTCAACTATACTTTCTACTGTTATCCACGATAGCAACAAAAGAAACTGTTATTTTGGACTCCACACTCTCATATGACACACACATCAAATCTGTCTCCAAATCCTCCTTCTTCCACCTAAAGAACATTTCAAGACTCCGTCCTTCACTCTCTGACTCAGTTGCAGAGACCCTCATACATGCATTCATCACCTCACGTCTGGACTATTGCAATGCCATCCTGTATGGGGTCCCCAATAAAACACTGGACAGGCTCCAACACGTCCAAAACTCAGCTGCCAGGGTTCTCACTTGAACCAAACCCTGGCAGCACATCACCCCCACACTCAAACAGCTGCACTGGCTTCCAATTAAGTTCCGCATCACTTTCAAACTTCTTCTTCTCACCTACAAATCTCTTCATGCCGTTGCTCCCCAGTACCTAACAGACCTTCTCCATATCTACCACCCTTCACGAGACCTGTGCTCCTCCGACTTGGGCCTCCTGTCCATCCCGCGCACCAGAAGGCAAACCTTTGGGAGCCGGGCTTTCAGTGTGGTAGCTCCTACACTTTGGAATTCGCTCCCTCAGGACATTCGCCTAGCACCAACTCTGGACAATTTTAAATCTCTGTTGTTCCTTGCCGACTAAATGTGTGTTTTTGTCTGTGTTTCCTGTTATTGTGAAGCGACCTTGGGTTTTATGAAAGGCGCTATACAAAATAAATTTATTATTATTATTATTATTATTAAACTACAATTTTAACTCTAGTGATGCTACAATTCCTCTTCCATCCACCAGTGGCAGCACAGAGAAACACTCTGACACATGAGCTTGTGTAACTTCCTGTACCTGAAGTCCGCTGACACACTTGTCTCTGACGTCCAGCCAGATGGAGTCGGCCACCAGCTCGGACGTCCCCTCCCCGAACAGGATGTAGTAGACCAGCACCCTGATGGACGGCACCATGGCGCTCGTCACCTGGAAGCGCAGCACCTGTTTGTTGTCAGTGGCGGAGGTGAACTTCATACTGCCGAAATCCACCACCTTCCCTTTAGAGAGAATCTGAGGTAACACACACACACACACACAGAGAGGAGGGATGAGGTCACAGGTAACCATGGAAACAGGAGCAACACCTATGACATACATCGGTCTTCTCACCAGGAAGCTGAGGGTTGTGACAGGTATGTAGGACGGCGTGGCGGAGTACACCTTGATGCTGGCGTACTGTCCCACCTGCAGGCCTCGGCCGGGCAGCGGGGGGTCGATGTACAGGTAGCGCTGGTTCGGAGAGTGGTAGGCCAACGCCTCCAGTGTCAGACTGGCCTGACTGGCTGCTGGGAGGGTGATGTCATCGGTCTCAAACTGAGTCAAAAACAGACCATTAACCCTTTATTGGGCAAATAATTATATTTGGTAACTTCTGTAAATATCCTTCCTTCCTTCCTTCCTTCCTTCCTTCCTTTCCTTCCTCCCTGCCTTCTTTCTTCCCTTCCTCTTTTCCTTTCTCCCTCCCTCATTCCTTATTTCCTCTGTCCTTCCTTCCTTTCCTTCCTTCCATCTGTCCTTCCTCCCTCCCTCCTTCTCTCCTCCCTTCCTTCTTTCCTTCCTCCGTCCTTCCTTCCTTCCATCCGCCTTCCTCCCTCCCTCCTTCTCTCCTCATTTCCTTCTTTCCTTCCTCCGTCCTTCCTTCTTTCCTTTTCCTTCCTTCCATCTGTCCTTCCTCCCTCCCTCCTTCTCTCCTCCCTTCCTTCTTTCCTTCCTCCGTCCTTCCTTCCTTCCATCTGTCCTTCCTCCCTCCCTCCTTCTCTCCTCATTTCCTTCTTTCCTTCCTCCGTCCTTCCTTCTTTTCTTTTCCTTCCTTCCATCTATCCTTCCTCCCTCCCTCCTTCTCTCCTCCCTTCCTTCTTTCCTTCCTCCATCCCCCTTTCTTTTTCCTTCCTTCCTTCTTTCTTCCCTTCCTCCCTCCCTCCTTCTATTTATTTCTTTCCTCCCCCCTACCTTCCTCCCTTCCTTTCCTTCCTCCGTCCTTCCTTCCCTCTCTTTCTTCCTTCCTCTCTTCCTTCCTTCCTTTCAATGAGTGTCCTATAAAGGGTAAACAACAACAGCTAACCCCCCCCAACCCTCCCTCCCTCGTTCTCTCCCTCCCTTCCTTCTTTCCTTCCTCCCTCCCTCCTTCTCTCCTCCCTTCCTTCTTTCCTTCCTCATCCCCCTTTCTTCTTCCTTCCTTTCTTCTTTCTTCCCTTCCTCACTCCCTCCTTCTATCTTTCTTTCCTCCCCCATACCTTCCTCCCTTCCTTTCCTTCCTCCGTCCTTCCTTCCCTCCCTCCTTCTCTCCTCCCTTCCTCCCTTCCTTCCTCCATCCCCCTTTCTTCTTCCTTCCTTCCTTCTTTCTTCCCTTCCTCACTCCCTCCTTCTATCTTTCTTTCCTCCCCCCTACCTTCCTCCCTTCCTTTCCTTCCTCCGTCCTTCCTTCCCTCTCTTCCTTCCTTCCTTCCTTTCAATGAGTGTCCTATAAAGGGTTAACAACAGCAGGTAAACAACAACAGCTAACCCCCCTAACCCTCCCTCCCTCGTTCTCTCCTCATTTCCTTCTTTCCTTCCTCCGTCCTTCCTTCTTTCCTTTTCCTTCCTTCCATCTATCCTTCCTCCCTCCCTCCTTCTCTCCTCCCTTCCTACTTTCCTTCCTCCATCCCCCTTTCTTCTTTCTTCCCTTCCTCACTCCCTCCTTCTATCTTTCTTTCCTCCCCCCTACCTTCCTCCCTTCCTTTGCTTCCTCCGTCCTTCCTGCCCTCTCTTTCTTCCTTCCTCCCTTCCTCCCTTCCTTTCAATGACTGTCCTATAAAGGGTTAACAACAGCAGGTAAACAACAACAGCTAACCCCCCCCCCCCCCCCCCCCCCCCCCCGACCCTGCACCACCTTCAGCACAGCTTTGACTGCCTCACTCGGCGCGTTGCAGATGAACACAGCGAGGCCGTCTGTGTGGCTTCTGGCGCTGTCAGGACAGGGCATGTCCTCGCCGTCTCTCCCCCGCCTGAACAGCTGTCGCTCCACGAGACGAACCCGAATGTTGCTCACCGGTTTGTCCAGATGATCCTTCACCAACACCTGCAGACAGAGAACATACTGACTGTAGAACAGAACCATTTCTTACTTTTAAAAAGATTTGTCTGTCAGCCAGTAACTGCTCAATCACTGTGAGTCAGAATGACATCAGTGTGTGAATTATTGTGTTTAAAGACTGTGTAAAGCGAAATCAGACATTTTCTTCTAAACACATTAAATAGGTCATAAATGTATTTCTAAAAAAGTTGTAAAAAGCATTTCAACCATTTAGATTTGAATTGTGGAGCTAGGATTAGCATAAACCCGCCCCTGCTGCTGTAGAGGTAGAAATACATTCAGCACACACTACTACTACTGCAGTCTACAGTTAGCCTGTTAGCTGAGTTAGCACTACTACAGTCTACAGTTAGCCAGTTAGCTGAGTTAGCACTAGTACTACTACAGTCTACAGTTAGCCAGTTAGCTGAGTTAGCACTACTACTACTACAGTCTACAGTTAGCCAGTTAGCTGAGTTAGCACTACTACTACTCTACAGTCTACAGTTAGCCAGCTTGCTGAGTTAGCACTACTACTACTACAGTCTACAGTTAGCCAGTTAGCTGAGCTAGCCGCGGAGTTAGCCGCCGAGCTACCCGCTGAGTTAGCTGCTGAGCTAGCTGCCGAGCTAGCCGCCGAGTTAGCAGCAGAAAGCTCTCAGACGTAGCGTCCATGTTTCTGGTAGAGGTGGTGACTTTGATTGACAGGTGACACTTACACAACTTTGAAGCCTACTTTCATATATTTGCTGATTTTTTTTAATCATTCAAATTTGGCAGGGTGGTTAACAACACACTTTTCTGTGGTATGTCAAACTTTAGCCTGTTTTACTACTTGGACTATTCTGTTTATTCTATTTTATTGTTTCTTCTTCATGACACATTTTTCTTCAGTTTTACTCGACAGGCCATTCTTACCTTTATGTATTTATTTTTTATACTTGAGAGTTATGATAGCGTTTCCTGAGTTCCTGTTTTTAAATGAGTTTCTATGTTTGATGATTTCCTTTTGTCTGTTTGTTTGTGTTGCATCGTGATGTATGTAAAGTGCTTGAAGTGCTACAAATAAAGTTTGACTGATTGATGAACGGCAGAATATGAGAAACTACATTTTGCTAAATCGTAATTTCTTAATGTTTCAAATCAAAACTCGGTCTTCTGTCTTTCTGTCTCAGAGGTCTGTTGATGAGCGTCTCACCAGGATGTTATAGGGAAGTCCAGGTTTGATGAAAAGGGGCGTGGACACCAGGCTCAGACTGTACGGTGATTTCACAAACTTCACTCCTGCAAACTCCGCCTCCTGGCTGATACCACCTTAAAGTCAGACAGATGTTAAAAGCTTGTTCCACTATCCACTGTGTCCAGTAGTGGGAGTGGAAGTATAATGCAGCGCCAGTAGGGTCAGGGTTAGGGTCTCAAAGGCCAGTAGGGTCAGGGTTAGGGTCTCAAAGGCCAGTAAGGTCAGGGTTAGGGTCTCAAAGGCCAGTAGGGTTAGGGTTAGGGTCTCAAAGGCCAGTAGGGTCAGGGTTAGGGTCTCAAAGGCCAGTAGGGTCAGGGTTAGGGTCTCAAAGGCCAGTAAGGTCAGGGTTAGGGTCTCAAAGGCCAGTAGGGTTAGGGTTAGGGTCTCAAAGGCCAGTAGGGTCAGGGTTAGGGTCTCAAAGGCCAGTAGGGTCAGGGTTAGGGTCTCAAAGGCCAGTAGGGTCAGGGTTAGGGTCTCAAAGGCCAGTAGGGTCAGGGTTAGGGTCTCAAAGGCCAGTAAGGTCAGGGTTAGGGTCTCAAAGGCCAGTAGGGTCAGGGTTAGGGTCTCAAAGGCCAGTAGGGTCAGGGTTAGGGTCTCAAAGGCCAGTAGGGTCAGGGTTAGGGTCTCAAAGGCCAGTAGGGTTAGGGTTAGGGTCTCAAAGGCCAGTAAGGTCAGGGTTAGGGTCTCAAAGGCCAGTAGGGTCAGGGTTAGGGTCTCAAAGGCCAGTAGGGTCAGGGTTAGGGTCTCAAAGGCCAGTAGGGTCAGGGTTAGGGTCTCAAAGGCCAGTAAGGTCAGGGTTAGGGTCTCAAAGGCCAGTAGGGTCAGGGTTAGGGTTTCAAAGGCCAGTAGGGTCAGGGTTAGGGTCTCAAAGGCCAGTAGGGTCAGGGTTAGGGTCTCAAAGGCCAGTAAGGTCAGGGTTAGGGTCTCAAAGGCCAGTAGTGGAGTGGAAGTATAAAGCAGCACTGTGGTAAATGTACCTGTATCCTCCTGCAGCAGAACAGCGATATACAGAAACTTCCCCACCAGACTGTTGAGGTCTTTGGGTCCGTCGTGTTTGGACAGCACCGCCTCCATGTTGAGAGTCACGTCCAACTCACCCGACGAAGACAACTGAAGGACACACACAAACATCAAACTGTTTTAAATAGTTGAGTGCTGTCAGTGAGACACCTTAAACCAAATAATACGTTTTCAGTTTGTTAGTTTGATGAATGGAAACATGTTTTTAACCCTCGTGTCGTCCTCCCGGGTCAAATTGACCCCACCTCTTTTGACTGTTCCTTCTTTCCTTCCTTCCTCTTTCTTTAATTTTTCCTTCCTTCTTCCCCTCCTCCTCTCTTTCTTTGCTCCCTCCTCCTTCCATCCGTCCTTGTTTCCTTCCTTCCTCCTTTCCTTCCGTCCTTCTGTCCCTCCTTACTCCTTTCTTTCCTTCCTTCTTTCCATCCTCCCTCCTTACTCCTTTCCTTCCCTCCTATCGTCCTCCCTCCTTACTCCTTTCCTTCCTTCCTTCCTTCCTTCCTTCCTTCCTCCCTTCCGTCTCTCCTAAATTCCTTCCTCTTTTCGTCCTTACTCCTTTCCTTCCTTCCTTCCTTCCTTCCTTCCTTCCTTCCTTCAAGTTTACATCCTAATCTTGTGAACATGATAAAGTCTTCTAGAAGATGATGAGGCTTATCTTGGAGCAGCTCCTAGTTTATGCTGCTATAGGCTTAGACTGAGCTCCTTTTCGGGCACGTTTAGGCTGTCAAAAACGGGTTTGTTTCGACAGAACGATAACGACAATAATAATAATAATGTCTTCAATTACAATAGGGCCTTCGCACTGTTTAGTGCTTGGGCCCCTTTAATAATAAGAATAGTAATAAGAAGAAGAAGAAGAAGAAGAAGAAGAAGAAGAAGAAGAAGAAGAAGAAGAAGAAGGAGGAGGAGGAGGAGAAGAAGAAGAAGAAGAAGAAGAAGAAGAAGAAGGAGAAGAAGAAGGAGGAGGAGGAGGAGGAGGAGAAGAAGAAGAAGAAGAAGAAGAAGAAGAAGAAGAAGAAGAAGAACAGAGGTCAGGTTACTCACTCTGTCTCTGGTTACAGAGTTCGGGATGATAAACGGAGCGTCCTTCTTGCCAACGTAGCCGTAGCGCAGAAACACCTCGCCGTTCGCCACCCGGAGCTCCGTGGAAATACCTGACACAGGAAACAGGAAACAGGAAACAGGTGAGTTACGCTTCAGACAGACCATTTAAATCCTTCCTGCTGTGGTGGTCGGGGGGGCGTGTTCACTCACCTGGCTGAGACCTTAAAGGTGAAGCGGCTGAAGCTTCCGTAGCTGATGAAGTTCACTTCTGGTTCAACCACGATGGAGAAACTGGGAAGGACTGACGCAGGAACAGTTTATAATGAACACTTCATTTACACGTAATAATAATTAATAACAACTGTCACATGATTAAACATAATTTGGTGTTACCGTATTCTTTAACTTCAAAGTCTGCTTTCGCTGTCGTGGTGAAATCATCAGAATATGCAGCTTCAATGGTCCAAATCCCCAACCTGGAATCACATCACATCACCTTAACCCTTAAACAGGCAACGTGCACCAGGAGATACACACTCTTTAACCTCCCGGGTCCTTCCTCTGTCCTTCCTTCCTTCCTTCCTTCCTTCCTTCCTTCATCTGTCCTTCCTTCCTTCCTCTGTCCTTCCTTCCTTCCTTCCTTCCTCAGATCTAAGTTCAGCTGTTAGGGTAAATGTTCCCTCCTTCTGTCCTTTCTTCCTTCCTTCATCTGTCCTTCCTTCCTTCCTCCCTCCTTTCCTTCCTTCCTCCCTCCTTCCTTTCCTTCTTCCCTCCTTTCCTTCCTACCTTCCTTCCTTCCTTCTTCCTCCCTTCCTTCCCTTCCTCCCTCCTTCCTTTCCTTCTTCCCTCCTTTCCTTCCTTCTTCCCTCCTTTCCTTCCTTCCCTTCCTCCCTCCTTTCCTTCCTTCTTCCCTCCTTTCCTTCCTACCTTCCTTCCTTCCTCCCTCCTTCCTTTCCTTCCTTCCTTCCTTCCTTCCTTCCTCAGATCTAAGTTCAGCTGTTAGGGTAAATGTTCCCTCCTTCTGTCCTTCCTTCCTTCCTTCATCTGTCCTTCCTTCCTTCCTCCTTCCTTTCCTTCCTACCTTCCTTCCTTCCTCCCTCCTTCCCTTCCTTCCTTCCTTCCTTCCTTCCTTCCTTCCTCAGATCTAAGTTCAGCTGTTAGGGTAAATGTTCCCTCCTTCTGTCCTTTCTTCCTTCCTTCATCTGTCCTTCCTTCCTTCCTCCTTCCTTTCCTTCTTCCCTCCTTTCCTTCCTTCCTCCCTCCTTCCTTTCCTTCCTTCCTCCTCCCTTGCTTCCCTTCCTTCCTCCTTTCCTTCCTTCTTCCCTCCTTTCCTTCCTACCTTCCTTCCTTCCTCCCTCCTTCCTTTCCTTCCTTCTTCCTCCCTTCCTTCCCTTCCTCCCTCCTTTCCTTCCTTCTTCCCTCCTTTCCTTCCTACCTTCCTTCCTTCCTCCCTCCTTCCTTTCCTTCCTTCCTCCTCCCTTGCTTCCCTTCCTTCCTCCTTTCCTTCCTTCTTCCGTCCTTTCCTTCCTTCCTTCCTTACTTGAGGTGCAAATGACATAACTAGTAAGGTCTGTTTAAGGGTTAATGACAGTCTGGAATCAGTTTAATAACATTACAGACTGCCTGGAATCACCTTTAGGACCCTGCAGACTGTAATATTGTAATATTTTAATATGTTCTTACAGGATTAAGTATAGCTCAGTGGGAGGAGCACCCGCCCCAAGTGTTGAAGCTACAGTCCTCACTGCAGGCGACCCCGGTTCGAATCCCGCACCGAGTGGTCCTATCCTGCATGTCATTCCCCCCTCTCTGCCTCTAGTTTCCTGTCTCTCTACTAACCTGTACATTAAGGACAAAAAGCCCCAAAAAACATACTTAAAAAAAAAAAAAAAGTTCTTACTTTGGTTTGACGGGGATCTTGAAGGGATTTTGCATGGAGGGGATTCCGTTATTAACATCAATCATTTCCACGATGTCCACTGTCTTCAGATCCGGGTCCTGAGCAAGAAATACATGGTGAGAAAACAAACTGTGTTCAAACATGTTGTAACGTGCTGCTGCCCCCTGGTGGTCCAGCATGAAGCCCTATTGTATCTGTAAACCAGCGTGCATGGGGGGGGGGGGCGTTCACCGCTGCTTGCAGCTTTAATTATTATTAACACTCACCTTGAAGGTCAGGAACACGCTGCGATTGGCCGGCCTCAGCTCCTGGTTCATCGAGAACGCCCTCACTTTGACTACACGCACACACACACACACACACACACACACACACACACACGAACACACACACACACACACACACACACACAGAGACACACACACACACACACACACAGACAGACACACACACACAGACAGACACAGGCGATACAGGCCAGTCAGAGCCAATGAGAGTGTTTCCATGACAACAATAGTAAACAACAGAATAATTGTCTTGACTGGAGGTGAGTCTGATGTTCATATTTAGTCTGTTTCAGCATCTTTACACTGGCTCCCAGGATGTTTTAGGGTAGATTTTAAGATTTTCTTCTTCATGGTCTTGCCTCGGGTCTGTTCCAGCAGGTCTTTTAAATCCCAGCCAGCAGGTCACGTGGTGACAGCCACAGGGCTGGTTGGTAAACTCTTTTAGTTGGGAGGGTAAAAGAAAGTGGACACATGTAACAAGCTGTGATAGCTTCCTGCAATTTGGACCGTCTGTACCCTAGTAGGTATGTGAGGAAGGTCTTTGGACACGGCTTACTTTTGGTCAGTGGTGCGTGGATTGAGTTGGCCTCCTTGGCTGGATGAACTGAACTGAATTAATGGCTGTAAATCCAGGCCTTGATGGTGGAGCCAGTTAGCTCGATGACGTGACAACACAGCTGACTAAAGTGGAGTTGCTGCGACGAGGATGGGATTCGAACCCACGCGTGCAGAGCACAATGGATTAGCAGTCCATCGCCTTAACCACTCGGCCACCTCGTCTGTTAACGAGCAGGTTGAAAGCCCATCTTCTCGCGTTTGTCGTGTTTGGACACGCTGTGAAACACAGTGAGGTCAGGTGACGTGACTGGAGGTGTGAATAGGTGAGACACCTCTTTGGAAGGATTGAATCATAGCTGGCAGTCTAACAGCCCGTTCACGCATACAGACGTGAACACTGGAGACACAGCAGGACGCCTTTCATTGTCAAACCAACTCTGATAAACTGCCAACGCTACCCAAAGGGAAGTTGAGGAAAGTTCAACTTGATGCAAAAGTTAAGAGAAAAAAAAGGTGGAGTGGGAAGAGAAATCAGGCTAGCAAAGTGCTTACAGTACATGTAGGAGAGCTCTCTTCATGTGAATTCTTTGTTGCAGCGCACAATAAAGTTGAAGGCAATATTGCGTCCTCAAAGAAAGAAAGCCTTGTGGAGAATGCGGGCATCGATCCCACTACCTCTCACATGCTAAGCGAGCGCTCTACCATTTGAGCTAATTCCCCTGTCTTAAGTCTTTCAAGACTGTCGATCGCTCTCTCCGGCAGTCTGGAAATGAGGCTTTTCTCGTTGGCTTGTCGTCATGTGAACGCGGAGGACTGAATTGAACAGGACTCCAACTCACGCGTGCAGAGCACAATGGATTAACAGGTTTTTACACACACCCGGAAGGTGTGGAGGGTCTAATTTGTACACTTTCTAAGTGGATGAACCAAAGACAAAAAAGTTGTTCCACTTCCAGGAACATGAATCCTCCAGAGGGGAGGAAGTATGCGAAGCGCAGCGAGGAGCTAGACGACCTCAGCTTCCTGCAGGGGAATTAGCTCAAATGGTAGAGCGCTCGCTTCGCATGTGAGAGGTAGCGGGATCGATGCCCGCATTCTCCAGAAGGCCTTTACCTATTTCCTCAACTGACTCAGGGAAGCTTGGCCACAGGGCTGGTTGGTAAACTCTTTTAGTTGGGAGGGTAAAAGAAAGTGGACACACGTAACAAGCTGTGATAGCTTCCTGCAATTTGGACCGTCTGTACCCTAGTAGGTATGTGAGGAAGGTCTTTGGACACGGCTTACTTTTGGTCAGTGGTGCGTGGATTGAGTTGGCCTCCTTGGCTGGATGAACTGAACTGAATTAATGGCTGTAAATCCAGGCCTTGATGGTGGAGCCAGTTAGCTCGATGACGTGACAACACAGCTGACTAAAGTGGAGTTGCTGCGACGAGGATGGGATTCGAACCCACGCGTGCAGAGCACAATGGATTAGCAGTCCATCGCCTTAACCACTCGGCCACCTCGTCTGTTAACGAGCAGGTTGAAAGTCCATCTTCTCGCGTTTGTCGTGTTTGGACACGCTGTGAAACACAGTGAGGTCAGGTGACGTGACTGGAGGTGTGAATAGGTGAGACACCTCTTTGGAAGGATTGAATCATAGCTGGCAGTCTAACAGCCCGTTCACGCATACAGACGTGAACACTGGAGACACAGCAGGACGCCTTTCATTGTCAAACCAACTCTGATAAACTGCCAACGCTACCCAAAGGGAAGTTGAGGAAAGTTCAACTTGATGCAAAAGTTAAGAGAAAAAAAAGGTGGAGTGGGAAGAGAAATCAGGCTAGCAAAGTGCTTACAGTACATGTAGGAGAGCTCTCTTCATGTGAATTCTTTGTTGCAGCGCACAATAAAGTTGAAGGCAATATTGCGTCCTCAAAGAAAGAAAGCCTTGTGGAGAATGCGGGCATCGATCCCGCTACCTCTCGCATGCTAAGCGAGCGCTCTACCATTTGAGCTAATTCCCCTGTCTTAAGTCTTTCAAGACTGTCGATCGCTCTCTCCGGCAGTCTGGAAATGAGGCTTTTCTCGTTGGCTTGTCGTCATGTGAACGCGGAGGACTGAATTGAACAGGACTCCAACTCACGCGTGCAGAGCACAATGGATTAACAGGTTTTTACACACACCCGGAAGGTGTGGAGGGTCTAATTTGTACACTTTCTAAGTGGATGAACCAAAGACAAAAAAGTTGTTCCACTTCCAGGAACATGAATCCTCCAGAGGGGAGGAAGTATGCGAAGCGCAGCGAGGAGCTAGACGACCTCAGCTTCCTGCAGGGGAATTAGCTCAAGTGGTAGAGCGCTCGCTTCGCATGTGAGAGGTAGCGGGATCGATGCCCGCATTCTCCAGAAGGCCTTTACCTATTTCCTCAACTGACTCAGGGAAGCTTGGCCACAGGGCTGGTTGGTAAACTCTTTTAGTTGGGAGGGTAAAAGAAAGTGGACACATGTAACAAGCTGTGATAGCTTCCTGCAATTTGGACCGTCTGTACCCTAGTAGGTATGTGAGGAAGGTCTTTGGACACGGCTTACTTTTGGTCAGTGGTGCGTGGATTGAGTTGGCCTCCTTGGCTGGATGAACTGAACTGAATTAATGGCTGTAAATCCAGGCCTTGATGGTGGAGCCAGTTAGCTCGATGACGTGACAACACAGCTGACTAAAGTGGAGTTGCTGCGACGAGGATGGGATTCGAACCCACGCGTGCAGAGCACAATGGATTAGCAGTCCATCGCCTTAACCACTCGGCCACCTCGTCTGTTAACAGGCAGGTTGAAAGTCCATCCTCTCACTTTTGTCGTGTTTGGACACCTGTTATCTGCTGTTATACACCACAGACTGTATAGAAGAAATGGACGTAACATCCGTGACGTCACCCATTGGTTTGTGGACTGCTGCTCGGAAGCCAATAGTTTCTAATCTAGGCAGCGCCATCTTGAAAATTTCAGGTGCATGCTGGGAAAAATAAAAACACGGATTCTACTTATATGGGCATGAGGCGCGGCCATGGGCGGAGCGGGGAGGTTGCTATGGTTACGAGGGCTGGATCTCGAGGACATTGATCAATCAACCTGTCAATCACGCCCTAATGCATACCCTGCTTTATCGTCACATATAAAATCAGGGAGGCCAAAATGTCCCAAATGAACATCATACTGCATTGAAGAAGGCTTTAAACTAGCGATTGAGACCATAAACACATTTTGAAAACGTTTACTGAGGTTAGAAATCAAGTGAGAAGTTGGTGAATTCTCCATTGACTTGTATAGAGACGGTCGCCCCCTGGTGGCCTTTTGATAGAATGCAGCTCTAAGTTACTTCTCCATTGACTTGTATAGAGACGGTCGCCCCCTGGTGGCCTTTTGATAGAATGCAGCTCTAAGTTACTTCCTGGTTGGACAGGAACTCCCCGCCTGGTTTAAACAGAGATGAGGCTTGTTGTGTAACGTTATAGCGCCCCCTAGCTGTTTGTGTTGTGTTGTTGTGTATTGTGTATTGTGTGTAGTTGTGTATTGTGTGTTGTCTCACCCCCCTGCTCAGGTGTGTACAGCGGTTTGTCCGTCTGGATGAATAGGAAGCCGTTAGTGCGGCTCACGGCCAGAGACAGATGCTGGTTGATCTCTGCTGATTGGACGTGGAGGATCACATGATTCACACCTTTACCCAGCTGACCCGGGAAGAGCTGGATGATGACATCATCACACTGTTAGTGTCAATGAACAGCTGAGTGTGTGTGTGTGTGTGTGTGTGTGTGTGTTTTTCAATCCTGGTGAGGACCGAAACCTGACATATTACCAACCCTGTGGGGACCGACTCCTGGTTTCCATGGCAACGAGCATTGGAATCAATAGCAAACAGCCTCCTGATAGGCCTGGTCCCCACAAGGTTGGTTTTCCTGACTGTGTGTGAACCCCAGAGGTCACATACGGTACTGCAGTGTGGGGACCTTTTCCTGACAAAGTGTGTAAGTGTGTATATTAGCATGTTAGCTTCGTATTAGCATGTTAGCTTAGCGATTAGCTTCCTGGGTTTCAATCCAACATTTGTTCAGATACTGAATATGAATTGTACTTAAGCTAACAGTGATGTCAACTGTATGCTAATTGACGTTAGCATTACGGGTCCCAACGAGGGGGGGGGGGGGGCAAAATTCAGGTTTCAGATTTATGAGAGTTTTTGATATTTCAAGTCATTTTTTTATTCAAACAGAATTATGATGAATTTAGGAGTTAAAATTACGTCTGTAGACCCTTTAGAAAGGACCCCAGTCAGGGTCCCCACGAGGTAGTAAAAACAGGAATGTGTGTGTATATGTGTATGTGTGTGTGTGTGTATATATGTGTGTATATATGTGTGTGTGTGTGTGTGTGTGTGTGTGTGTGTGTGTGTGTGTGAGACCCACCCTGACTCTAGCAGCAGCCTGGTGGTTGTGTGTGTGTCTGTGTGTGTGTGTGTGTGTGTCTCTGTGTGTGTGTTTGTGTGTGTATGTGTGTGTGAGTGTGTATGTGTATATGTGTGTGTGAGTGTGTGTGTGTGTGTGTGTGTGTGTGTGTGTGTGTGTGTGTGTCTCTGTGTGTGTGTGTGTATATGTATGTGTGTGTGTGTGTGTGTGTATATGTGTGTGTGTGTGTGTGTGTGTGTGTGTGTGTGTGTGTATATGTGTGTGTGTGTTGTGTGTGTGTGTGTGTGTGTGTGTGTCTCTGTGTGTGTGTGTGTGTGTGTGTCTCTGTGTGTGTGTGTGTGTGTGTGTCTCTGTGTGTGTGTGTGTGTGTGTGTGAGACCCACTCTGACTCTAGCAGCAGCCTGGTGCTGGTTCTGCTGGTTCAGGGTCACCACCTCTCTCAGCAGCTCTGTGTGTGTGTGTGTGTGTGTGTGTGTGTGTGTATATGTGTGTATGTGTGTGTGTGTGTGTGTGTGTGTGTGTGTGTGAGTGTGTGTGTGTGTATCTCTGTGTGTGTGTGAGACCCACCCTGACTCTAGCAGCAGCCTGGTGGTTGTTCTGCTGGTTCAGGGTCACCACCTCTCTCAGCAGCTCGGTGTGATCCGGAGCCATCGACGTCTTCAGGAACACGTACACCTTCACTTCCTCCGTGAAGCCGAACAGCTGCAGCAGCACCGTTTCCATGGCGTCCAGGTGCAGCGACAGAGGAGCCGTGATCAGGTACCTGAGAGGGGGAGGAGCCACAACGTTACTACCTTCCTTCCTTCCTTCTTTCCTTCCTTCCTTCCATCCTCCCTCCCTCCTACCTTCCTGAGAGGAGGAGGACACAACGCTCTTCATCCTCCAGGCTTCACATTAACCTTCCTTCCTTCTTTCCTTCCTGTCCTCCTTCCTCCCTCCTACCTTCCTTCCTCCCTCCTTTCCTTCCTTCCTCCCTCCTACCTTCCTTCCTCCCTCCTTTCCTTCCTTCTTCCTTCCTTCCTACCTTCCTTCCTCCTTTCCTTCTCTCCGTCCTCTCTTCCTTCTTCCCTCCTACCTTCCTTTCTTCCTCCCTTCTTCCTTTTTCCTTCCTCCCTCCTTTCCTTCTCTCCTTCCTTCCTTCCTTTCTCCATTCTTCCTACCTTCCTTCTTTCCTCTCTCCTTTCCTTCCTTCCTTCCTTCCTCCTTTCCTTCCATCTGTCCTTCCTCCCTTCCTTCTTTCCTCCCTCCCTTCCTTCCCTTCCTTCTTCCTCCCTTCCTTCTTTACTTCTTCCTCCCTCCCTCCTTTCCTTCCTCCCTTCCTTCCTTCTTGCCTCCCTCCCTTCCTAACTTCTCTCCTTCCTCCCTTCTTGCCTCCCTCCCTCCTAACTTCTCTCCTTCCTTCCTTCTTGCCTCCCTCCCTCCTAACTTCTCTCCTTCCTTCCTTCTTGCCTCCCTCCCTCCTAACTTCTCTCCTTCCTTCCTTCTTTCCTCCCTCCTTCCTAACTTCTCTCCTTCCTTCCTTCTTTCCTCCCTCCCTCCTAACTTCTCTCCTTCCTTCCTTCTTTCCTCCCTCCTTCCTAACTTCTCTCCTTCCTTCCTTCTTTCCTCCCTCCCTCCTTCCTAACTTCTCTCCTTCCTTCTTTCCTCCCTCCTTCCTAACTTCTCTCCTTCCTTCCTTCTTTCCTCCCTCCCTCCTAACTTCTCTCCTTCCTTCCTTCTTTCCTCCCTCCCTCCTAACTTCTCTCCCCTCCTTCCTTCCTTCCTTCTTGCCTCCCTCCCTTTATTATTACATTATGAGCTTCTATAATCTCTCCTTCCTTCCTTCTTTCCTCCCTCCTTCCTAACTTCTCTCCCTCCTTCCTTCCTTCCTTCCTTCTTGCCTCCCTCCCTTTATTATTACATTATCAGCTTCTATAATCCCTCCTAACTTCTCTCCTTCCTTCCTTCTTTCCTCCCTCCCTCCTTCCTAACTTCTCTCCTTTCTTCTCTCCTCCCTCCCTCCTAACTTCTCTCCTTCCTTCCTTCTTGCCTCCCTCCCTCCTTCCTAACTTCTCTCCTTCCTCCCTCCTTCCTAACTTCTCTCCTTCCTCCCTCCTTTCCTTCTCTCCTCCCTCCCTCCTAACTTCTCTCCTTCCTTCTATAATCCCTCCTAACTCAATAAAACTGATGAAAGACTCAAAGGCTCCATCTAGTGGTGAGATGTGGTACGACACCAAACATCTGTATAATTATATTATTAGCTTCTGCATAAATAATGTTAACCCTATAATATAATAATCTCCTGTTAATGTCATCATTCATTACATTATCAGCTTCTATCATTCCTGTAGAGCCTGATAATGTAATAACTTCCACTAACTCATGTCACTTAAATGCATCAGTATAATAAGCTTTAAAATCAAATAAAAGACCAAACTATGTAAAGTTATTGTGCAAACATAATTTAAACTACCTAAAAGCTACGTGATTCTCATTTTAACTAAACTAACACTAAATTAAGTTTGTTATTAATCACATATATATATATATATAACCCTTAAACAGGCCTTACTAGTTATGTCATTTGCACCCTAAAGTAAGGAAGGAAGGAAGGAAGGAAGGAAGGAAGGAAAGGAGGAAGGAAGGGAAGCAAGGGAGGAAAGGAGGAAGGAAAGGGAAGCAAGGGAGGAAGAAGGAAGGAAAGGAAGGAGGGAGGAAGGAAGGAAGGAAGGAAGGAAAGGAAAGGAAAGGAGAGAAGGAGGAAGGGAAGGAAGGAGAAGAAGGAAGGAAAGGAAGGAGGGAGGAAGAAAGATGGAAAGGAGGGAGGAAGGGAGGGAGGGAGGGAGGAAGGAAGGAAGGAAGGAAGAAAGAAAGGAAGGACAGATGAAGGAAGGAAGAAATGAAGGACAGATGAAGGAAGGAAGAAAGGACAGAAGAACATTTACAGAAGAACATTTACCCTAACAGCTGAACTTAGATCGAAGGAAAGAAGGAAGGAAGGAAAGAAGGAAGGAAGGAAGGAAGGAAGGAAGGAAGGAAGGAAGGAAGGAAGGAAAGAAGGAAGGAAGGAAGGAAGGAAGGAAGGAAGGAAGGAAGGAAGGAAGGAAGGTAGGAAGGAAGGAAGGAAGGAAGGACAGAGGAAGGAAGGAAGGAAAGAAGGAAGGAAGGAAGGAAGGAAGGAAGGAAGGAAGGAAAGGAAGGAGGGAGGAAGAAAGATGGAAAGGAGGGAGGAAGGGATGGAGGGAGGAAGGAAGGAAGGAAGGAAGAAAGAAAGAAGGACAGATGAAGGAAGGAAGAAATGAGGACAGATGAAGGAAGGAAGAAAGGACAGAAGAACATTTACAGAAGAACATTTACCCTAACAGCTGAACTTAGATCGAAGGAAGGAAGGAAGGAAGGACAGAGGAAGGAAGGAAGGAAGGAAGGACAGAGGAAGGACCCGGGAGGACAACAGGAAGGTTAAAGAGTCTGTATCTCCTGGTGCACGTTGTCTGTTTAAGGGATAAATATAACTATTGACACAGTTTGTCACGGGATGCTGGCAGCTGCTCTTTCTATTATACACTTAATATTAGACTATACTTACATATACGGGTTATTTCCTGTCACTTAAATGCATCATTATGTGCTTTAAAGTCAAACCTCATAACTCAATAAAACATGTAATAATATTATTACAATACTGGTAAATTATATACATTATTAGGTTCTGCAAAGATAAGGTTAACGTGACAATATAATAATGTATGACATCATCGATACACAGATTATTACAGTATTGGGAAAATACACTTTATTACATTTTATGGGTTTTTTTATTACATGATCAGGTTGTATGTTCTCTTTGACTGATCCTAACACACACACACACACAAACAAACACACCACACACACACACACATATACTGTATATACACACACACACACAAAAACACACACATAGAGACACACACACTCACACAAACACACACACATAGAGACACACACACTCACACAAACACACACACATAGAGACATCACACACACACACACACCACACACCACACTGAACTCCACACACACACACAATCATCTCCGCACAAACAAACACACACATAGAGACACCACACTCACACAAACAACACACACATAGAGACACCACACAAACACACACACACACACACACCACACACCACGCACACGCAAACACATAGACACACACACACACACACACACACACACACACACACACATAGTAATAATGATAATGATATTAATATTAAATGTTGACTCACGTTCTGGACTGAGCTTCGGTCCTCCACAGGAAACACACACACAGCAGGAGAACACACCACCTTCATCCTGACGGCAGCAACACTCACACTGACTGAGAGGACCAGCGGAGAGAGAGACACACACTCACATAGAGACACACACACACACACACACAGAGAGAGAGAGAGAGAGAGACACACTCACACACACACACACACACTTATAGTTAGTGATCAACTCGACTTTTGGCAAATACCTGCCAATCATCAGAAAGTAGAGCAGTGACTCTGTGTGTGTGTTTGTTTGTGCGGAGATGATTGTGTGTGTGTGGAGTTCAGTGTGTGTGTGTGTGGAGATGAGTGTGTGTGTGTCTCTATGTGTTGTGTGTGTGTGTGTGTGTGTGTGTGTGTGTGTGTCTCTCTCTCTATGTGTGTGTGTGTGTGTGTGTGTGTGTGTGGAGTTCAGTGTGTGTGTGTGTGTGTTTGTTTGTCCCAAAGGTGAGTTTGCTCAGTCTGTGTTTTCTGTTGTTACTCAACACTGTTTCTGTGTTTGCCTCGTCAGGTTTGTTTCTAACTCATCACTTCACTCACAGTCCAGATAAACACTGGGCTAAAGTCTACAGCCTCCGTTAGATGAGTAGTTGTATTAATGTTATAATGATCATATATAATTATTATCAGTCTCTTTATTAGAATACAACCAGTAAATACAGGAAATGTGTTTCTGTATTAAAAACAGAAAACGCAGCTCGTATAAAGTGTGTAAATAATCAGAGCTCCTCTAACACTGGCTCTATTTAACATGAACACAGCCTTAATTCATAATAATATTATAATAGGGATGTCTGATATTTCATTAAAAACGTAATATCGGGAAGTATCAGGTATCGGGTTTTTTATATCCCGATGTTTGTTCTGTAGGTCTCAGCATTTCCGAGCCGGCCTGAACGCAGCATGAGACGTTTACGGGTGTTTAATAGAGCGGGTTAAATGTTCTTTTAATAAATACTAATAATAATAATACATTTTATTTATAACGCGCTTTTACAAGTGCTCAAAGACGCTTACAAGTAAAAAAAATAAAATAAAAAAAAAAGACATAAAATGAAAAGAACAAACAATGTAGAAGGTTAAAAGACATAAAATTGGAAAGAAGATAAAAACAGTTTACAGATTAAAAGCCAGTTTAAAAAGGTGTGTTTTTAAGAGTGATTTGAAGGTGTGGGGGTCTGAACAGTCTCTGATGGGTTTGGGGAGTGAGTTTATACGGTCTAAGGTTAAATGTCAAATCACATGAGGAAATGATTGCCTTGGTTTTTCCGTTCAATGCGTAGTATGACGTCACGACGTTATGACGTAGCTACAAAAGAATAAAAGCATTTATTTAGATTTGTGGGCCATGAAGCAAAACCTGGTAGATAAATTACACCAGGACATTAAATTAAACCAAGCAGCTGTTGTTAGTAGCACGCGCAGCACTGTTTCTCCACCTTCGCTGAATGAATGCGCGCTCACCCGCGGCCAAGGGAAACACTTTCTGTCGGGGGACACCTACATTGGCAAAACACCGACACGCGCTTTGATGACGTGTAACAACAATAACACGCTAGACTCGCGGGTCGCTAACCGTTGCTAACTGTCTATAACCGTTGCTAACCGTTGCTAACTGTAGCTAACCGTTGCTAACATGTTCATAGCGTCCACGTACACGAACACACAGAAACCAGCTTTACCTCCTCATTGTTTTCTCTGTGAAGTTTTCTGCGAGTCGCCTCTGTGACGTCATCGCCAGAGTCCGGTGGGTCCTATCTGTGACGTCACCCGCCAGAGTCCGGTGGGTCCTATCTGGGTCCTACCACAGACTGTATAGTGGTAAGAAATGGACGTAACATCCGTGACGTCACCCATTGGTTTGTGGACTGCTGCTTGGAAGTAGCCACGCCCCCTAATGCATACCCTGCTTTATCGTCACATATAAAATCAGGGAGGCCAAAATGTCCCAAATGAACATCATACTGCATTGAAGAAGGCTTTAAACTAGCGATTGAGACCATAAACACATTTTGAAAACGTTTACTGAGGTTAGAAATCAAGTGAGAAGTTGGTGAATTCTCCATTGACTTGTATAGAGACGGTCGCCCCCTGGTGGCCTTTTGATAGAATGCAGCTCTAAGTTACTTCTCCATTGACTTGTATAGAGACGGTCGCCCCCTGGTGGCCTTTTGATAGAATGCAGCTCTAAGTTACTTCTCCATTGACTTGTATAGAGACGGTCGCCCCCTGGTGGCCTTTTGATAGAATGCAGCTCTAAGTTACTTCTCCATTGACTTGTATAGAGACGGTCCGCCCCCTGGTGGCCTTTTGATAGAAATGCAGCTATAATACGTGTCTACGTGATATAAAGAATCCAGTTATAAGACTATTAATAAAACATGTGTGTGGAGATATAAGCTGTGTGTTACCATGACAACAAGGATCCAGTATCAAACTTGAACAGATGAACACCCACAGACGGAGCCGAGGAGGAATAGTAATACTTTATTATAGTTATAGTTAACATAGCATACTTCATATACGGATACATGTGGTCATATATGACTCCTACATTTACACATATACACAGATAAAGTGACAGGTTATAATAAAGCACATCTCATGCTCATACTCTTTGTTTCACTATGTACAACCCATGAAGAGAAAAAGGCTAAAAAAAAAAAGGGAATCAGCTGATGTTTAACTTCTATTCCTCATTAGTTTATAGTTTATAGTTTATAGTTTATAGTTTATAGTTTATACATATCATCAGAATTAAACATGTTTTATTCTAAAAGTCTGACAGAAAAAGGCCTGAGACACAATATGGGCCATAAACCGGGTATAAGACTTCTTAAAGGTTGGGTTGTTTTAATAAAGGATCTGCTGAGTTTGTAGATTTACTGTTAAAGTGATGAAATAATCTGCTGCTGCCTGAAGTAGAGGTTAACTGGGGTACAAAATGAGAGACCCGAACCCAAACGGACCCGGAGAATTTCTTCCGAGATCATTTCTGCCCAACCCGTAAAAAGGATGAATAATTGTTGTAACTGGACCTCGTCTGAAATCATCATAGCTCTTCAAATCATGAATTTACCCTTTTTAAAACACATAGGTCAACATTTAAGGAAAACCCTGTTTTTAAATAAATGAAGTGCAGACTATAACTAATAATAGACTACACTTCATCTGGCTGTGATCTGACTGACCCGAGTCAGACCCGTACTCGGTTGTCTCTCTCGGGTTTTCTCGGTTTTACACATTTTTTAGTGAACAGATCCAGGACCCGAGGTTGTAAAAATCCAATCCGACCCGGACCCTAGTTGACTACAGGAAAAATAGACCCAGACCTGTACCAATTTCGGTCGGCCCGATCCGAGTTAACCTCTAACCTGAAGGTCTGAACAGCTGAACGTACTTTAACTTCAACAGCATCTTCACTCCAGATAGTTCATGTTAAAGCGGTTGCCACGACGACGGGTTCAAACATTAACAGGTGGCGCCCCCTTGTGTTCAACACTCACATTACAACCTTTAAAACGGCATGCAAACCAAAGCACGACATCATCATCTCACAGAAATGGACAGGCTAACTCTGTCTCTGCATGCAATGTGTGTGTGTGTGTGTGTGTGTGTGTGTGTGTGTGTGTGTGTGTGTGTGTGTCGTGTGTGTGCGTGCACGTGACCCCAAACCTCCGATCAGTCTGATTCTGTGTTGAGAAGCATGCAGCGCCCCCTGCTGGCTCATCCTGTTATTACTAAAGGATTACGTGCAAATTTCATCCTTTTAATGTTTTATAGACCAGTTTAAACCAGTTTCCAGCTCTGGACTGAGAGGATCTGAACTGAGAGGATCTGAACTGAGAGGATCTGAACTGAGAGGATCTGAACGGAGGAGGATCTGAGCTGTGAGGATCTGAACTGAGAGGATCTGAACTGAGAGGATCTGAACTGAGAGGATCTGGACTGAGAGGCTCTGAACTGAGAGGATCTGACTGAGAGGATCTGAACTGAGAGGATCTGAACTGAGAGGATCTGTTTCTGGTGAGTTGAAGTGAGTCATTGTTTAAAATATTCTGCTTTGTCAGAAATCTGTTAAAGTTTTCATTAAATTCAGAACTGAGGCACGTAGACTGAGACTCTGCTCGAGACAGAAGCTGAAGGACGAAACTTAAAAGACTCTGTTAAATATTTCCATAAATGGACTCATGAACTGATGTCTTCATTTTTAACCCTTCGTAGGTCACACCACAAACTGCTGCTTTAAAAACATGTTAGAGACTCATTCTGTTCATGTTCCAGATGAAAACATGAAAGTCAACTTCAAAAATGTCTTCAGCAGAATCTCTGATGTCAGCACAACCTGTATCCATAGCAACCATAGAACAACCTGTATCTATAGCAACCATAGCACAACCTGTATCTATAGCAACCATAGCACAACCTGTAACTATAGCACCCATAGCACAACCTGTAACTATAGCAACCATAGCACAACCTGTATCTATAGCAACCATAGAACACAACCTGTAACTATAGCAACCATAGAACACAACCTGTATCTATAGCAACCATAGCACAACCTGTATCTATAGCAATCATAGCACAACCTGTATCTATAGCAACCAAAACACAACCTGTATCTATAGCAACCATAGCACAACCTGTATCTATAGCAACCATAGAACAACCTGTATCTATAGCAACCATAACACAACCTGTATCTATAGCAACCATAGCGCAACCTGTATCCATAGCAACCATTGACCTAAACGTTTAATGGTTCAGTAGACGCTGGAGCAGACCTACGAAGGGTTAATCTCGCCTATGAAGCTCAACAACACACCTGTTCGAATCAGTGAACCAATCAGAGGTGAGAGGTCTGGAGGCTGGTTACCTAGGTAACAGTGATCTCATGGTGTGCCCCCCCCTCCCTCCTCACAGCACCATGGTGGGGATGTGGTGGACCAGTGATGCAGGATGCGGCACGCTGGTCAGCTGTGGAGGGTTGGCGGTGGGAGGCGAGTGATCCGCGTGCATGCCTCCCACCACCCACTCCTCTGCCGGCGGCTGCAGGGGTCCCGCCTCCTGTGGGCCGGTGTGCCGGGCGCTCTTCTGGTGCGCCCGCAGCCCGGCCAGCTGGGAGTACGCGGACTGGCAGACGTGACACTTGTAGGGGCGCTCGCCGGTGTGCAGGCGGACGTGGTTCCTCAGCGTGGACCGACTGGCTGAAGCGGCGGTTACAGAAGCGGCAGACGAACGGCTTGTCCAGCGTGTGGATGCGCATGTGGGAGCGCAGGTTGCTGCGGGAGTTGAAGCCTCGGTGGCAGATGACGCAACGCATAGCGACCAACACTTATAGAGGATAAAGAGGAGGAGGAGGAGGAGGAAGAGGAGGAGGAGGAGGAGCCTTCACAGGTGTGGAACTCATCTGTAAGAAGGAAGAGGAGGAGAAAATGTTTCTGACTGAGTATTTCATGTTTTATATGTACTGCAGGTTCAGGTCAGGGTTATAATAGTCTAGACAATCATTTAGTTCACTGAAATATGAATAAAACCTAAATAAAAACTAGAATGAACAAAGTAAAACTATCTAAAACTAAAGTGAACAGCAGGTAAAATGATCTTAGTTGTAGTTTTCTTTTCATCGTCTCCATGGTGGTGTGATAGGAAGGAAAGAAATGAGGGAAGAAAGACAAAAGGAAGGAGGGGAGGTAGGAAGGAAGGGCAAGAGAAGAAAGAAAAAGAAGATAGGAAGGAAGGAAAGATGGAAGGAGGGAAGGGAAGGAATGATGGAAGGAAAGAAGGAGGGATGGAAAGATGAAAGAAGAAAGGGAGGAAGGAAGGAAGGAAGGAAGGAAGGAAGGACGGACGGAAGGAAACAAGGATGGAAACAAGGATGGAAAGAAGGGAAAAGTGATAGGAGGGAAGGAAGGTAGGAATGAAGGAAACAAGGATGGAAAGAAGGGAAAAGTGATAGGAAGGAAAGAAAGGAGGGAAGGAAGGAAAGACAAAAGGAAGGAAGGAAGGTAGGAAGGAAGGAAGGGCAAGAGAAGAAAGAAAAAGAAGATAGGAAGGAAGGAAAGATGGAAGAAGGGAAGGAAGGAATGATGGAAGGAAAGAAGGAGGGATGGAAAGATGAAAAGAAGAAAGGGAGGAAGGAAGGATGGACGGAAGGAAACAAGGATGGAAAGAAGGGAAAAGTGATAGGAAGGAAAGAAATGAGGGAAGGAAAGACAAAAGGAAGGAAGGAAGGTAGGAAGGAAGGGCAAGGAGAAGAAAGAAAAAGAAGATAGGAAGGAAGGAAAGATGGAAGGAGGGAAGGGAAGGAATGATGGAAGGAAGAAGGAGGGATGGAAAGATGAAAAGAAGAAAGGGGAGGAAGGAAGGAAGGAAGGAAGGAAGGAAGGAAGGAAGGACGGACGGAAGGAAACAAGGATGGAAACAAGGATGGAAAGAAGGGAAAAGTGATAGGAGGGAAGGAAGGTAGGAATGAAGGAAACAAGGATGGAAAGAAGGGAAAAGTGATAGGAAGGAAAGAAAGGAGGGAAGGAAGGAAAGACAAAAGGAAGGAAGGAAGGTAGGAAGGAAGGAAGGGCAAGAGAAGAAAGAAAAAGAAGATAGGAAGGAAGGAAAGATGGAAGAAGGGAAGGGAAGGAATGATGGAAGGAAAGAAGGAGGGATGGAAAGATGAAAAGAAGAAAGGGAGGAAGGAAGGAAGGATGGAGGAAAGAAGTAAGGAAGGAAGGTAGGAGGAGGGAAGAAAGAAGGACAGAGGAAAGAAGGAAGGAAGGATGTAAGGAAGGAAGGAAGGAACGGAGGAAAGAAGTAAGGAAGGAAAGAAGGGAGGAAGGAAGGAAGGAAGGAAGGACGAGGAAAGAAGTAAGGAAGGAAAGAAGGTAGGAGGGAGGAAGGACAGAAGGAAGGAAGAAAGAGAGAAGGAGAGAGGAAGCACAGATGGAAGGAAGGAAGGAAGGAAGGAAGGAAGGAAGGAAGGAAGGAAGGAAGGAAGAGTCAAAACAGACTCGGGAGGACGACAGGAAGGTTCACTGAAAAATTAAATAAAGATTAAACCTAAAGAACATTAATAAACTATAATGAGTTCAGGTTCAGGTTCTGGTTCTGGTTCTAGTTCTGGTTCTGGTTCTAGTTCTGGTTCTGGTTCTGGTTCTGGTTCTTACCGCTCTTGGCCTTCTTGGTCTGCTCCTCGTCTCCCTCCAGGGATTCCTGGTATTCCCAGGAAGGTGTTGTGAGAGTTCCCGTACCAGACGAGCAGCTCCTGGTCCGGAGGGATGGTCTGAGGAGGAAACACACACCTTCATCATCTTCATCATCTCATCATCCTCATCAACCTTCATCATCCTCAGAACAAGAACACCTTTGAATCTGATCTGAGAACATGAAGACTGAACATAACAGAATATATTAAATACTCTTTATGTAGTTAAGAAGCTTTAATGAGTTAATCTGCTTGATGTTCCTTCTTCTGGACTCTTCAGGTGAAGTACGATGTTATAATCATTTATACTGAACATGAACCTTTGACTCTTTAGCACATTAACTTGCTCTTTGTTTGTCTACTATTCCTGTAATAAATGAAAATGTAATAAATACATTTTGGGGAAAGATTAAAAAAAAAGAGAGATAATAATAAATAGATACTAAAAATGATCATACATAAAATAAAATAAAACTGTCTATTAGTTAAAGTGCTGCAGACAGTTCTCATTTTGTTTGTTCATTTAACTGACTGAATTTTTAACTTTCAGCCAGCAGAGGGCGCCACAGTCCTGCTGATCAAGGTTTTTAGAGTTTTGAAATTTTCTTTAGTTTTTATTTTTATTTACTTTTTCAGTTTGCTTTTTTATTTCAGTTTAGTTTTATTGAGTTTTAGTTTTTCAGGTATTAAGAGAAAGTCTTGACTTTTAGAAGTAGTCAGCTGGAGGGTTCGGGTAGCAGCATTGCAGCTGCTGCATGCAGGACAGGAAGTAATGAAGCTGAATTTATCTGCAATTCAGTTTAGTTTTAGTTTGTTTTACTTTGTTCATTGTAGTCTTTATTTAATTTCAGTTTACTAAATTATTTTTTCATTGCTAGTTTTAGTTTTAGTGAACTATAATAACCCTGACATACAGAACATATTAAATACTCTTTATGTTTGCTGTAATGGGTTAGGGTTTTATGGTTGTTTATTTTCATGTTTTCTTACTTAAAGATTTAATTTCATGTATCACAGGTGTGGAAATAAAACTGTTCTAAATTGTGTATTCTGGGATTTTTTTTCCTCATGAAGCAAACTAACGAAGGAAAATAAGAAAAATGACAGTTTAA
>JAJDFG010001464.1:0-34920 GCA_021039105.1 Scomber colias
CCTGAAGTATGTCTCTTATGTGTCTTATATTCACCGTTCACATAGTTTTTCCTCATGTTTATTTTCAACACTTTATATTTGCCCCTTTGAAAAAAGCCTGGGTGAACACAGGAATATAAAAGTCCAAACACAAACTGTTTTCTTTGGATTTACTGTACAAAAAACTGTTTTAGATGCTGTTTACAGTTAAACTATCTGCACTTGTGGCGGTGTTCAGTGGGTAGAGCATCTGCCCCATGTGTTGAGGCTACACTCCTCGCTGCAGGCGACCCCGGTTTGAATCCCGCACTGAGCAGTCCTATCTTGCATGTCATTGCCCCCCTCTCTGCCTCCCATTTCCTGTCTCTCTCTCTATTAACCTGTACAATGAAGGCAAAAAGCGCTAAAAATATACTTTTAAAAAAACTATCTGCACTGAGACAGGTTATGGTACAGTCTGAAGGTGCAGTGAAGGAACAAGAATATATTGAAGCTGTGAACATTACTGTGGTTTGACTGAACAGGATGAGAAGAAGAAACTGAATCATTAGAGAGTCTGTACTTGTGGTTAGTTTCCTGTCTGTCAGTTCTGTGGTTAAGTTGCTGCTCAGCTAAGTGTTAAAACCAAAAAGAAATGTAGAACATGACTTACTGGAAACTTCTGAAAGCCGCCAAAATAAAATAGGTGTCAATATGTTTTCACAGGGTGGTTGAACTGTCATAGTTGTAACAGCTAAAACAGTTGTCTAGCTCTACAGTACAGTGCAGAAATCACCAAACATTAAAAACATCATGATAAGATGAAATTCTCAGTGCATTGCTGTACCATCATAGAACTATGAATATATTTATATGCATGAATAAAAATATATGATTCTTACAATCTATGGAGGGAGGGAGGACAAACCATATCAACCAGGCCCCACCCCCACCACTCATGACGCAGACACAGCTCAACATCTTAATATAATATTACAATGTTCAATAGTGAATACTGATATTATCATTTTGCCTTCATTCAAATCTAGAACATGCTGATATGGGACCTGAGTTTTTAATTTCTTAAAATGACTTCATACTGCTCTGAATAAGTGTGCTAAATGTCCTACAATGTAAATGTAGATATACAGTACCTGACACAGAGAGAAGGAAGACAACAAATCCACTCGCTGCTGCTGTTAAACTCATAGCTGCTCCTCTCATCTCTCTGTGAGGCTTCAGAGACAATAAAATCCATCAAATAATGTAAACAACATGTAATAGTCATATCAGTAAACTGTTCAGCAGAGAAGGACGTTGTCTGTTAAGATGCTTGTCGTCTGTGATCTGTGAGCAGAAGTCAGATATCAGGATGTTAAATGACTTGGTGTCGTGGGAACAGTTCAGCGTCTATAGAAATACGTGACATATGTGACCGATGTGACCGATGTGTGACATTTGATCTGATGCAGCTCCTCACACCTCTAGTGCATGTTGAGACACTGAATACACCACCATGAGTTCAACATATGTAGTGCATCAATATGAGAAGCAAGAAGTCACATGCTGAGCAGAATGTTTATTGTAAGTAATAAGAAATACATTTAAGCATATCAGGAAATGATTCAGAGATGAGCGAGGGAGGCGGGGGACATTGAGTCTGAGTGGACCATGTTCCTATAGGGCCTTTTTGGCCTGTGGGACTCTGGAGGCAGCTGGCAGGTATCGGCAGGCCAAGCGGAATTCAGCTACGGCGGTCACTGAGGCAAAAACCCGGAAATGGGAGGAGTTCGGCGAGGCCATGGAGACTTCAGGACGGCTTCAAAGAGGTTCTGGACCACCATCCGGCTTCTCAGGAGGGGGAAGCAGTGCATCGTAAACACTGTGGACGGTGCGTTGCTGACCTCGACTCGGGGCGTTGTGGATCGGTGGAAGGAATACTTTGAAGACCTCCTCAATCCCACCGACACGCCTTCCAGTATGGAAGCAGGGCCTGGGGACTCGGGTGTGGGCTCTCCTGTCTCTGGGGCTGAGGTCGCCGAGGTGGTCAAAAAGCTCCTCTGTGGCAAGGCCCTGGGGGTGGATGAGATCCACCTCAAGTTCCTTAAGGCCCTGGATGTTGTGGGGCTGTCATGGTTGACACGACTCTGCAGCATCGCGTGGACATCGGGAGCAGTGCCTCTGGATTGGCAGACTGGGGTGGTGGTCCCTCTTTTTAAAAAGGGGGACCCGAGGGTGTGTTCCAACTACAGGGGGATCACACTCCTCAGCTTCCCTGGTAAGGTCTATTCGGGGATGCTGGAGAGGAGGGTCTGTCGGATAGTCGAACCTCGGATTCAGGAGGAGCAGTGTGGTTTTCGTCCAAGCCGTGGAACTGTGGACCAGCTCTACACCCTCTGCAGGATACTTGAGGGTGCATGGGAGTTTGCCCAACCAGTCCACATGTGTTTTGTGGACTTGGAGAAGGCATTCGACTGCGTCCCTCTGGGAGTCCTGTGGTGGGTTCTCCGGGAGTATGGGGTATCTGACCCCCTGATACAGGCTGTCCGTTCCCTGTATGGACAGTGTCAGAGCTTGGTCCGCATCACCGGTAATAAGTCGGACTCGTTTCTGGTTAGGGTTGGACTCCGCCAGGGCTGCCCTTTGTCACCGATCCTGTTCATAATCTTTATGGACAGGATTTCTAGGCGCAGCCAGGGTGTTGAGGGGGTACTGTTTGGTGACCTCAGGATTGTGTCACTGCTTTTTGCAGATGATGTGGTCCTGTTGGCTTCATCAGACCGTGACCTCCAACTCTCACTAGATCGGTTCGCCGCTGAGTGTGAAGCGGCCGGGATGAGAATCAGCACCTCCAAATCCGAGTCCATGGTCCTCAACCAGAAAAGGGTGGAATGCATTCTCCGGGTCAGGGATGAGATCTTGCCCCAAGTGGAGGAGTTCAAGTACCTCGGGGTGGAGCATGTGATCAACAGGCGGATCGGTGCGGCGTCTGCAGTAATGCGGGCTCTGCACAGATCCGTGGTGGTGAAGAGGGAGCTGAGCCGAAAGGCAAAGCTCTCGATTTACCAGTCGATCTTCGTTCCTAACCTCACCGATGGTCATGAGCTTTGGGACAGACCGAAAGAACAAGATCGCGGGTACAAGCGGCCAAAATGATCTTCCTCAGTAGGGTGGCTGGGCTCTCACTTAGAGATAGGGTGAGAAGCTCGGTCATCCGGAGGGAGCTCGGAGTAGACCTGCTGCTCCTCCGTGTCAGATATGGTGGCTCGGGCATCTAGTCAGGATGCCTCCTGGACGCCTCCCTGGTGAGGTGTTCAGGGCACATCCCACCGGTAGGAAACCCCGGGGAAGACCCAGGACACGCTGGAGAGACTTGAGCTGTGTCTCAATTCCGAGGCTGCATCCTTCCAAGTACGCGGCCTTTGCGGCCTTCGAAGGATGCAGCCTTCTGAGGAACCTCCGAAGGATGCATCAACCGTTGTTAAATGAGACGGTCTAGCCTTCGAGGCATTTCCTGGTTGCGTCACCAGCTGTTCCCGCCCATAAGACGAGAAAGACAGGAGGGAAGCAAGAGAAAAGTAAGTCAAGTAATAAAATATAAGTAATTAGTAAAAGTATAAGTAGTAATAAGTAAAAGTAATTAAATAGAAAAAAACAATACTTACACTTGAATGTAAATGTTTTCGCGGCACTGAACAGCGCCGCGCAAAGGATCTTGGGATCTGGGAGCATCTGGGAGACCGCGAAGGATAGTAGCGGTGCATCCTCGAAAAAGAGGGAAAAGAAGGCCGCATTTCAAGGCTGCATTTCACGGAGTCTTCGAATTGGGACAGCCTTTGCGCGGCGTTGTGACGTAATCGGCCTCTAAATGCGTACTTCGAAGGATGCAGCCTCGCAATTGGGACCAGATTGGGACACAGCCTATGTCTCGTGGCTGGCCTGGGAACGCCTCGGGATCCCCCGGGAAGAGCTGGACGAAGTGGCTGGGGAGAGGGAAGTCTGGGCTTCCCTGCTTAGGCTGCTGCCCCGCGACCCGAGCCCGGATAAGCGGCAAGAAAACGAGACGAGACGAGTGGAGGGAGACTTCAGTGATGAAGCCTGAATCTGCAACACTGAAGCTTCACCACTAGATGGCAGTGAAACATCAGAGATACTGAGTCACAACCCCGAGACAACATTTTACCATCCATCACTGATTGTTTACACACATTTAAATTCACTTTCAGTACTTTTCATGATTTACATTTTTATGATTGAGTTGCAGTCGAGGTGTCTAAGTATGAAAATGATTCAGTCAGTGATCTACAGCTGTCACTAACAAATATGGACTGTTATACTGAAAAGGCTTCATACTCAGTAAACTGCCACATATTCTGCTTCACTGAGTGACCCCAAAGAGTTTAAATGCACTGAAAACAGGATAAACAGCTAACATGACAATTAAGATCTTCTTCAATACAAACTGTGTCTGTGCATCTTAATTTTAGCAACATCCCAAAATCATAATAAAGTATGTTACTGTGACAAGTTTCCTCCTAAACTCGAGGGAAAGTAAGAAATAAATTAGCAGAAAAGAATAGATTTAAAGAAAAGATGAACATTTTATTTGTCTTCATATCTGGTAAATACATTCAGATCCTGAAAAATAAACATAAAAACTATTTAAAGTTGAAACTTTCTGCACACTGTCGCCCTCTGCAGCAGTGAGAGGGAACTGAAATCATGTTTCCAACTACAGAGATGATGTGGAAGCTGGCTGTTTATTGTATATCAGCCACTGCAATACCTGGATAATGTGACATTCAGCAAAGTGTGATAGAACTGAGATTATGTTTGATGTGTGAAAATATACAGTAAACTGCACAAGAAGCCAATCAGGATTCCTCAAAAGTGATTAATTACAGTATGTACACATTGAAAATAACAGTTTGCATTGCAGCTCTAATCCTAAATATCTGTAATATAACTAAAAATAAGCTTGCATTAGTTCAGACAGAACACTCAGTAAATTATAAATCAGTTGAGTCACACACACCACCTGATATTCAACTGATCTAAACAATCAATCATGTTTGACACGTGGACATGATTCAGTTCAAGCTGCCATCAGCACATTCTTCTCAAAGCTTCTGCTACATGCTGTTACTGACTGTCTGTGCCGCTCACTTCTACCTGCTGCTGCTGCTGCTGAAAACTGAACATGAAAACGTCCACATGGTCCTCTACAGTCTCTCTCTCCACTCTCATATTTCACTGTTGTACTACTTTCTGTCTCCATCAGGTGAGTCCAGCCTCTGGTTCAACTGCATCAGAACAAAATCACATGACATTTAGATGAGGTACATCTAATAACTGTAACTATGAATCTGATGTCAGCCTGTTTTTACCTTTCAGGAGGCTCCAACCTGACTGGATTTTACTTCAGGTTTTCGTAGTCCTCTTCGTCATCTGTCTCTGCTCCAGTGTTGACCTGCAAGTCTGAGACGTTCTCATACACAGGACAAGAGTCCAGCTGATGGAGAGAGATGACAATATGAGACTCAACAAGGATAATTTGTGTAATCTGCATAATAACAGAATTAAAAAATGTTTTAATAATAATCCTTCAGACTTAATTCTGTGCTGAAATATTTACTGAAGTCTACTCAGAAAGCTGTTTTTATCATTTAAATTTACTTCATGATTTCATGTTGATAACAAAATGTGTTCTAGTATGTTTACAAATCAAATAATTATAACTGTACTTTAGGGCAAGTTGTGTCATTCATTTCAGCGGTGGAGCTCAGAGCTTTCTTCTTCCTGAATTGAATCCAACAAAAACAAGAAATCTTTAACAAAATTAAAATTATAAACTTATAATTAACCTATAACTAAGATAAATTAAAGGATGTTGTCTTTATTATTTTACCTCATCCACAGAATCAAGAGAAGCAGAGGAATCAGTATCAGGACAGCCAGAGTCAACCCAATGATGATCATCATTAATACTGATTTCCCTAAAAAATGGGACCAACAGAAAGAAGATAAACCTCTTCAACAAGATAGAGTGTGTGTGTGTGTGTGTGTGTGTGTGTGTGTGTGTGTGTGTGTGTGTGTGTGTGTGTGTGTGTGTGTGTGTGTGTGTGTGTGTGTGTGTGTGTGTGTGTGTGTGTGTAACTTACCTTTCACAACAATCAGATGTAAGGTGGAGTTATGACGTCCTCTTCTGTTCTGGGCTTCACAGTAATAATTCCCACTGTGTTCAGGTCTGACATCAGTGATGGTGAAGATCTGTCCTGATGCTTTTGGTGAGTCTTCATTCTCCTTGTACCAGGTGTAATTAGCTGCTGGGTTAGCATCACTGCTACAGGTCAGATTCACTGAACTGCCCTCCACTATCTCAGCAGAGGGACTCACTGACACAGAGGGAAGCTTTGGAGCATCTGGAGGAATGAGTTGCATTAGTTCAACATGATGAACTGAAGCTGCTCAGTGAACTCAAATCAAATATTTTTAACAAGGTTCAGGAGATTAACAGTTGTATGTTGCTTCCTAAATAGACAGTTTCACTCACATTTCACATCAATAAAGATGTATTCAGATGCCCTCCTCCACGGCTGGTTGTCAGCTGTACAGTAATACTCTCCACAGTCAGAGGACTGGATGGAGCTGAAGACAAGCTGTGGTTCTTTACTGAGAGGTTGAAGGTCCGGATTTACATTCTTCTTGTACCAGGTGTATTTAGCTGCTGGGTTAGCATCACTGCTACAGGTCAGAGTCACTGAACTGCCCTCAATGATTTCACCAGAGGGACTCACTGACACAGAGGGAAGCTTTGGAGCATCTGGAGGAGAAAACATAGTTGGTCAACAGTGGAATAACTGACACAATGTAAGAAGCAAATGTTTGACACAAAGTGAGGAGTGAAAGTTGATTCCCTCGTTGCTGCTCATATTAAAATCAACTGTGTGTTACCTTGGAAACATTTTGACATTGTGTTAGTGACATAGTTAGGTAAACTGACACACTGAGTTAACAGAGTGTGAAATGTATTATGAAGACAGCAGTGACACCCCATCTTGTTATGTTAGTGAAAGATTGTGAAGAAAACTCACAAACTGTAGGAGAGGGGAAATCCTCATATCCTGTAACAGCACAGGAATAGCTGTCTGCATATTTGAAGTTGGTTGAATAAGAAGAAGATGTTTCTCCACTTATTTTCCGTCCATTCTTGTACCAGATGAAGGAAGAATGATCAGGCAGATGACAGCTGCTGTGACACTTCAGCTCTGCTGAGGAAGGATTGATAATTGATGGGATCACCTGGAGATCTGGAACTGTGTAAAAAGAACAGAAATTTAATTTATGTTCACACACAAACATTCACAGTGACACTTCAAAGATATTAACCATCCAAGATTCAAGCAAAACTTTCCATGAAAATGTTACCTGTGACAGTCAAAGTGACTCCAGGTACACCAATATATTTCCCCTCTGGTTGGTTTGTTATGAACCTGAACTTGTACTCAGCTGAGTCTCTCTCTCTCAGGTCTGTGATTCTCATAATGCAGTCATTCTTATCACAGTTGTCGTATATCTCTTGAGTGAATGAAGAACGAACCGAGGACCAAGTCAAAGTTCTTTTTTAGTTTTCTTTATTACCAATTATCAATTAGAACCCTGCCTAGGTCAGTGGAGACAGACCTTTGTCAATTCGAGGCTGAAGCGTCCCTGTCCAATGTAGCCTGCCTTCTGTCTCCGTGTTCATTGTGTGTAAGATCTTTTTATAGTAAAGTTACGCCCACAATGTACACATTTTCCCATGCATGGGCACTATGTTTCTCATCCTTAAAAAGGACCCAATATATATTTGTTTATGTTCCCATGATCCAATACCTTTACTGTTTGACAACCTCCAAAGATAAATGACTCTAACACAGGATGAGACCAGTTTCCATAGGAAGACTCTGTCTGTGTGAACCAAGGTTCAGACTAAGGCCCATACATACAAAGAAAAACTCTTGCGTATTAGGAAAACATAAATCTGTAACAGAGAATAGAAATACATAAATCTGTAGCAGAAAATACACTACATATTCCCCCCTTGGAAGCTTTCGAGCTTCCATAAAGAAAAACCCTAATATCAACCAAACTGCTACAGGGGCATAATACAAGACAACATAAGTATCCAAATTGACCTTAGCTGCTAACAAACATCTACTAAAGTGACTATAAGTGAAAATTAAACATTGTCGTGATAAAAGCCTATGCGTACACTATTTCAAGCCTTGCAGTACACGACTCTATTAATACTAGCATTCTTTTAGTGAACAATCAGTGCAATACTACTCTAATAATCAACTCATATAATACTTAAACACAAAAGAAATCTTTTAACTTTAGCTTCATTTGACTCTCAAATAAGAACAATCAAAAGTAGACTCATATGAATCAATAAAAAGATATGAATTAATAATATCATGTCAAACATTCTTTACTTTTAGCATTGATCAATTATCATCAATAGTAAGAACTGATGTAATACATCTTACACTTGATCAACTCCTCGTACACAGTCACAATATAATCATCTGAGGTCACCTTGTAACCTCATTTCCCAATAGTCCAATGTCCTCAAATCACTAGCACTTGACCTTTTCGTTGGAGGTCAGTTGTTCTTACTACCTCGGGCCATAAAGATAGAAGAAAGAGGGGAGAGAGATAGATAGAAATAAAAGGGTGACAAATCTTGCAGGTCCTTCGTCCTTTCTCCTGCAACTCCTATAATCCAATAGCATTCCAGGTTTAGTAGTCCTTTTCGTCCTTATATAAGTTCCCAAGTTCCTGTTGGAAACTCAGATGTCTTTCCACGTCACTGTCAGATCTACTGTCCCTTTCATTGTCTCTATTCTTCATGATCGTCATCTGGAGGGCTTGAAGATTCATTGCTCTGGATATACCTTTTGAGATCAGCCCTCTCAAAATTGGAATACAGCAACAGAGAACCAGAGCTAGTACTGTCAAGAAGGCTAGGATAGCAATTCCTATCTTGGTAAAGAATGCTCCCCATCCTCCCAGGAGCGATTCTAGCCAAGTTGTTGCTTCATGTCCAAACCCAGCATTTCTGGCTAGGTTTTCCCTGAGGTCTCTGATCTGTGTCATTGCCTTGGTGAAACTTCCATCAGCAGCTGTGTTGTTAGGAATGTAGGTACAACACTGATCTCCAAACATCTCACAAACTCCTCCTCTTTCGGCCAACAGAAAGTCGAGTGCTTGTCTATTCTGCCAGGCCATTTTACTTGTTGCTGCTAGCTGTTCTCCCAAAGCACTCAAAGCTTCGTCAGTCTGGTTGGCAAACTTTTGCTGATTATAATAGATGTAATTTATCCATGCTGTATTGATGTGCACTCCAACTTGAGGAAAGAAGAAGGATGTAAATGCACTCACAAGATCATTTACTCCTTTTGCTTCGTTTGGGACACCAACAGGAATTCCCAAACCGTTCAAATAGGGCTCCTGGTCAGGCGTGTTAGCCTCTCGTCGAGTCCTCGATCTGCTGGGTTTCCCCAACTCTTCTACTGGGATGATGATAACTGGCTGGATGGCTTGAACCCTAGCACATCTCCCATGCCAGTTTACCGGTAAAACGCTGAGTAGAACTTCTCCACCACAGAGCCAGAACTGGTCCGCCACTGCTTGTGTAGCATAGTGATAGGGGCAGATCCTGGGTGCGGGTTGAGTCTGTTTCCCCTTCGTTACAGTTACTGCTGGCTCTCGTCTTGAAGTGAGCCTAGATGGGGAACATCCTCCATCCCTTTTAGAGGTTAGTTCCCAGATTGTGTCACAGAGGGACCGTCTCAGCTTTCCCACATCTTGGCTTCCTTCTTTCTCAAAGCATTCAAAGGTTCCCACTATATCCAGCTCCGTCCCATACGGCACTGGCCTAAGATCTTTGTCCACCCGTACGTCTAGAGCGGCACATCGGTCTCCCACTTTCTTTATAGGTGATGCAAGGTCTACCAGGTCCAGAAATAACAGCCCACTCATGAGTGTGTTGCTGTAATATTCACTAGATCCCAACAGCTGAATGCACTCTGCTTCACAAAGGGGTGTTAAGTCAAAATCAAGGTCGATCTCATACATTCTTGCACGGTCGCTCATGTGTTTTAACCACTCAGCTTTCGTATTCTCACAGTTCTTCCAGCTAAACTGAGTGTTCCTGACTATCAGAAGGCTTTCTCTGGCCTTCGAGCACACATAACAATCCTCTTTTGCAGTACTTCTTCCTGTATAATTCACCCATTGATACCACAGGTTTCTCTTCGCCTGTCTGTACAAGGGATCTCTCCGACGTTTAGTCTCCACTTGTCTTCCTTCTTTGACAGGTATTGATCTAGACCCTCTTTTTGCTTCTTCCGCCGTATCATCACTGTCGCTGTCAGTCATTGAGAAGTACTCGACCGTTTCTGTTGTTGCCATCCTTTCCAACACTTCAACAGAGATCTCTGTGGTTGTAGGCACTTCTGGCGTTACCATGGTTATCCCCATGGTTGCCTGAGAGTTCACTGTCGTTAGCTCAAATGTAGTGGAATCATTTGTACTCTCCAAAGTCAGCGTTGGTAAAGTAGAGACTGTTAGTACTGATGTTGGAGTACTTTCTTTTCCTGTTATTTTTAATTCCACTCGCTGGTAGGAGTGATTCAGTTGGCTTGGCTCATAGTAAATACACCAGTAAGTCCCTTCATCTTCTTTCTCGATACTCCTTATTAATAGTGAACAGTCTCCATTTTCGTCTTCATTTAGGAAACGTATTCGCTGTGGAAAAGGTGAGTTCCCTTCCACCTGTTCTCCTACTACGGCCACAACTGCTCCCTCCTTTTGCCATATAGCCAAATCAATGTCTTTCTTGGCTCCTATTGGACAGTCACATGGGAGCAAAGCTGGAATCCCAATTTCTCCTTTAACTATAATCCTTAAACCGAATCGGGACTCGGATCTCCCGAACCGGTCTGGGACTTCTTGGTTGGTCTGGTCGTGGCCGTGGCTGGTCTGGAGCTTGCCGGAAGTCGATGGTGTTGAATCGAGCATGACTCTCGGCATCAGTTGGAACAAGTGCATGATCAATATCACCTTCATCAGCACTGTTGTCCCTCTGTTCCTCCTGATGTTGCTCCAGCAGACTCTCTGGATTGTCGTGGTTTGCCGTATCTCTCGATGGCTGCTCTCCATCTTCGGCTCCTTGTGGGAGATCTACGTCTCCCTCCTCGTCGTCCTTTGGTGCTTTGATGCAGTGGTTGACGTGGAACCAGGTAGGTGATCCCCTTATCTGGATCGCAGTTCCTGTACTGCGAACGACCTCGTATGGCCCTTCTCTGCGAGCGTTGAACCACTTCCGTCGGAATACTTTCACGAACACCTTATCCCCTGGTAGGATGGTGATGGCTCGTTTCACCCTTTGTTCCTCTTTCTCGGTCTGCTCCTGTTTTTGGATGACATAAGAAGAAATACTCCTTTGGATGTTAGACATATATTTTACATATGCTTTCAAATCGTCTTCTAACAGAGATAGACTTGGGCCTTTCCCACTAGCGTGCAATCTAGGCGTCGTCATGCAACGGCCTATAGCTAACTCAAATGGCGTCATATGTAACTCACGAAGCTCACTAGATCGGCAGGCCATTAGCGCAAGCGGAAGCGCTTCTATCCAATTAAGTCCCGTATGCTGACAGATCTTAATAAGACGGTTTTTAATAACTCCATTCATTCTTTCACAAATACCTTGACTTTGTGGATGGTACACAGCTCCAAGACGCTGCTTAATACCTAGCTTCTGCAAAATAAGCTTTACTGTTTTGTCAACAAATTCTCTACCGTTATCTGATGAAATCCTATCTGGTAGGCCCCATCGAGGTATTACCTCTCTACAGAGAAACTTGGCAACCGATGAAGCATCTTTTCTTTTAGTAGGGCATGCTTCCACCCATCTGCTAAATCTATCCACAACTACCAACATGTATCTCTTACCTCCTACTGGACGAATCATGTCCACGTAGTCGATAACGAGTTCCCTCATAGGACCGTTAGGTGTTGGAATGTGTCCTGGTGGGGTTAGTACACCTCTTCTGATGTTATTCTTCAAACAAATTGTGCATCTTCCTATGACATAATCAATCTGTTCTAGCAAAAAAGGTGCCCAAAAACCATACTCTTTTATAATTTTCCTTCTCACTTCCCCCCTCGCCGCATGGGCAAGTCCATGCGCGTCATCTATCAACAAACCCAATAAGTCCGGAGGTGCAACCACCAGGCCATCATGATTTCTCCACAGACCTGTGGCATCTTTACTTGCACCTCTAGCTAACCACAACTGTTTGTCCATTGTATTAGCTCCTTCTTGCATCAACACTATGTCTCTGAGTGTGATTTTGTCTTCTAAGTCTACTGCATGTGTGACCAGAAGGACTTTCTCTGTCTTATGTGTCCCAGCAGCTACCTTTGCGGCTTCATCTGCTGCATTGTTACCTCGAGTAACTCTAGATGTATCCGATTTATGTGCTGCACATTTAGCTATAGCTATTTCTTTAGGTTTCATTACAGCATTTAACAGCTCCATAATTTGTGCATGATGCTGTATGGGGGAACCATCAGTCTTCTTAAAGCCACGTCCCTTCCATACTGCAGCAAAGAGATGACAAACTGAATGAGCATATGCAGAGTCGGTGTATATTGTAACACGCTTACCTTCTGCCATTAGACAAGCTTGCGTTAAAGCAATCAATTCAGCGAGCTGTGCTGAACATGGCTGTGGAACAGCTTCAGCTTTCTCAGTTACAAAGTCAGAGCCTTCCGCTTTAACAATTGCATATCCTGCACTTAATTTATCTCCTGTTCTGTAACAAGATCCATCAGTCCAATATTCTAAATCTGGCTCCCGGAGTGGGAGTGCTTGTAGGTCTGATCGAAGTTTAGAATATTTTTCTGCTTCTACTAAACAGTCATGCGGCTCCCCATCATCAGGAGTCGGCAAAGTGTCGGCTGGGTTAATCGTATTACACCTAGCTAAAGTAACATCCTCTTGTTCTAAAAGCCTATGATAGTCTCTAATTCTAGGCATTGTCAAAGTGAACTTGCCATGGTTTAAGAGGTTTCTCAGACTGTGGTGGGTCACAATTGTCAATGGATAGCCCATTGTAAGGCCTGAAGCTTTCTCATACATTTTATAAACTCCTGTCAGAGCTCTATAGCATGGGGCAAGGCCCATCTCCACTTCTGAATAAGCAGAAGAATAATATGCAATAGGTTGGGGGCTAGTCCCCGTACCCGTGGGTTGAGCAAGAACAGCACAGGCATGTTTGCCCTCAGGAGATGACGAGACATACATCACAAAATTTTTAGAATAATCAGGCAATGTCAATGCTGGTGCCTCTAGCAATTTCTGTTTAATCGTCGCAAATGCCAGGTGACCTTCTTGTGTCCAAATGAGATTACAATGCAATTGACCGCTTCCCGTTTCTTTGATCATAGCTCTCAGGGGCCCTGTAAGTTCTGTGTAATTCTCAATCCATGCAGAACTATAACCTGTAATCCCCAAGAATTTCATCATTTCTCTGACTGTCCTTGGTCTGGGTGCTTTCCTGACAGCTTTCAAATGATCGTCTGAAATGCTTCGGTGTCCCCGAGTGATTTCCTGACCCAAGTACACTACTTGGTCTCGACAATACTGTAATTTCTTCTGTGAGACTTTGTGTCCTTTATCTGCCAGTATCTGTAACAGCTTAATTGAGTCTTTGTGGCATGTTTCTTTGTCCGTGGAGCAGATAAGTATGTCATCTACATACTGTATGATTGTACTGTCCACTTGAGTTCCTATCCCTTCCAAATCATCCTTCAGCACTTTATTGAAGAGGTGGGGAGAGTGTTTAAACCCCATCGGCAAACGTGTATACTCATAGTTTTGTCCTTTATAGGTGAATCCAAACAGACCCTGGCTTTCTTCGGCCAGCGGAACACTGAAGAAAGCTCCACACAGATCTATGACTGTGAAGCACGCTGCTTCTGATGGAATTTGAGCTAACAGGGTGTGTGGATCGGGCACATCTGCTGGATAGTCCGTGACCACTTCGTTTATGGCTCTAAGGTCATGTACATGACGATAAGATTCATCAGGCTTCTTTGTTGGTAGGAGGGGCATATTGCTTTGGGGACTATTGGTTGTCCTCAAAACTCCTGCTTGCAGCAGACCCTTAATCTGAGGTTCGATTCCTTGGATGGCTTCTTCTTTTAAGGGATATTGCGGTCGCCAGGGTGGTTTAGTCCCTGGTCGGAGTTCCACTCTCACTGGTTGAGCAGACTTCACAAGTCCTATGTCGGTGTTGTGTTGGGCCCACAAGCTCTCATGAACCTGTTCTAACATTTCTTCCATGAAGTTCCTGTCAGGTGTGACAGACAATATTGATTCATTTGTCATTTGTACAGTCTGTGGTTGACCAACTCCTTGTGCTGAGATCATAATTTTGATGAATTGCTGATCTTTACTTATCCAGACAGCTGGGTTTTCTTTTGTCGTTACAAAGATGGCCTCTTCTGATTCTGCCATCATTGCCCCAATATGCTTCTGTTCGTAATCTTCAGCAATCATTAGAGTCACATGAGGAATGCTTCCCTCGATCTTATGTTCCTGGTTCAAATAAACATCATTATTTATCTTCATTGCAGCACCTTGTCGGCCCAAGATTATACATCCTGAACTGAGTTGAACTTGTTTCGGTTGGGTTTTCAGCCACTCATCTGGATCTGAGTTGGCCGGATCTTTGAAATACTGGAGCGTGCAGTGTAGTGCATATTCTGGTATCCTAGCTCCCGGTAAGTTTGCCGAGATGAACTTTTCCCACACTTTTGCTGGTTCAATCAGATCTTGACTGAGATTTCCAATCCAGTAGACCACTGGTGCTTCAGTTTCTGCTTTCATGGTCATTTGCTGATCATATTCATGTGGCACTTCCACCAAACAGCCGTCTGGTGTGCATTTTATTGTGCACTTCAATCTGCATAATGCATCTCTTCCAAGAAGTCCAATGGGGGTTTGTTCTGAAACAAGAATGGGTATTGTCGTTTTTTGATTCTTGTAGCGGAGCTCCACAGGTTTTGTGGAAGGTATCAGCTGTTTTATTCCCTCAAATCCGATTGTCCGAACGTACTTGCCAGACATAGGAAGGTGTGTAGCATCATGAGGCCGGATACAGGTAAAAGTAGCTCCGCAATCTGCCATCAATTTCAATGGACGATTGTTTACTTTTACCCAAATTGTTGGATCGTTTTCCGGTTTAGACACCACCAGCTGACACCCCCCTTTCGGGTTCTCTGGGCACCCCTAGAATCCTGGTGCCGGCCCCCTGTAAGGGTTTACCGGTCCCATTGGTGGCCGCTGTGGTTGCCATTGTTGTGCTCGGGGTCCACGCTGTCTGAAGGCATATCCCCCTCTAGGGTTTCCTCCTCCTGGTCTCCCACAGTTGCGAGCTTGATGGCCCACTCTGCCGCAGTTAAAGCATCGTGACATGAAGGGGCCTGTATTCCCATTTCCTCTGCCACCTGGTCCAGTATCTCCTCTGTTTTCTCCTCTCCATCCCTGGGGTTGACCATAGACCGGTTGAGGATATTGAGGCTGAGTAGTGACCTGCGTGGCTGGTGTTAAGGGTGGCTGTGGTTGATTTGGCTGTGGCTGATACTGCATTACTGCTGCTTGCTTCTTCTCTTTGTTTTTGTGTCCTGTCAACTGTATTTGGTTGAGTTTTCTGAGTGTCTCTTGATCTTGCTCTTTCTGGGCATGTTCTTTCTTGCGGTGCAGTTCCACTTGATGGGCAATATGGTCGATGAAAACACTCCTCGTCATATTGTTCAATCCCACAACTTCTGCTATTTTATTTCTCACTGGCAGGGGTAATCCTTGTAGAATCTTTTCTCTCATTATAGATTTCTCCAATTCATTGAGATCTGGGTCTTTTCCGGTGACATTTCTCCACTGCTGGTGAGCTTTGGCAACATAGGCTCTTGGGTTTTCCTTTTCTCCCAACGGGTCAATGAGAATGTTATCTGGATGCACATTGGTAGGGTACATCATTTTCAACGCTTTCCACAAGTGACCCTTGTTAGCTGAAAAGAGTTCTGGGTCGTTGACTGATGTGGCAACATATCTGTGGAGTCCAGCTCCCTCCAATATTTCCTCCATGACTGGCACTCCCAGTAGATTGGCTAGGAGCCTTTTGATGTCTCCCATGGCTGGCTGTATCCCCATGGTCGCCTCATCCAATTTTGAAATCCACGGGTGAGCGCCATCCTGTAATGGGGGTAGTTTATCAATAATCTCCGTCATATCAGTTGTCGGCCATGGCTTGTATTCCAATTCTCTTCCTCTCACCAGCACCGGGCATAGCTTATGAGATTTCTTCGGTCTCAATCGCAGGTTGTATCGCCGGAGGTTTCTCCCTTCAGTTTTAGCTTGTTTCTTTATTGCCTTTTCTCTGTCTTTTTGGCATTGGGCCTCAGCCAGTTGAAGTTCTTCCATTGCCTTCTCCAAAAGTTCCCTTGCAGTTGGAGAGAGGGTGGATTCCATTTCCTTTCTTAGCCGTTCCTTTGCTATTTCTATATTCCTGAGCTCTTCCTCCATCGTGCTTATTAGGCCATCCACCTGTTCCGTCATGCACCCTTCTTCCAGTATTTCCTCATCCTCCTTACTGGATTCACTGCCTTCGCTGGATGCAGAGGTTTCGCTATCGTCATCACTGTCACTGGTACTGGAATCTGATGCTCCCTTCGGATTACTGGCTCTCTTGCCTCGTCTCTCAGCTCTGGCTAGTATTTTCTTGATTGAAGAAGCATATCCTCCAACACATCTTTTATCTTCACCAGAGTCTCGTTTGATGCTTTTCGATGTCTTCTTTTTCTTTTTCCCTTTTCCGGTTGATTTCTTTAGACGTGTCTCCACCGAGCTAGGACCTTCTCTAGCTGGTGAGAAGCCACGTCGGTGTTTGCTCTTAGTTTCAGGAGTCATTACTATAGTTGTCTTTGCTCTTCCGGTCTCGAGTATCCGGTGATCCTCATCCTCTACACAGTATCTTCCTTCCGTGGTGAGGAGTGGTAACTGTGGATACAGCGATGTGTTTTCATTTTTCTTCTCATAAGGCGGGGGCGTTGCTACAAGTGGAGACATATGCGAGAAAGGAACGCTGTGCTTCTCAGTTAATTTTGCAGCCTCCAAAGTCCTCTCTATATTTTTATCCACTCTGGCTTTGGCTACTTTCAATAGCTTCTGCCCTTCTTGATTAAACAACTCCAAAATGGCCAACTCCATTTCTCTTTTTTCTTTTCTTCTCTGCCCTTTTCTGCCTTTCTTCTGTTCTGCTTTGTATGTATTGACGAGCACTTGCAATGTTTTTATCACCTCTGGATCGAAGGTCCCCTCTGGCGGCCAGGGCTGGTCAATTTCTGCCCATCTTTTATTAAATTTTTTAGATATTTTATCAATTCCCTTTACGAGGGGATTGTTTTTCTCTACCATCTCCACTGGGGTGGTAGCCTTTGCTGTACCTGCACCCATTGCCACACAGGGTTTTTTGTTTCTGAATTTCTTTATCATTTGTATGGGAAATTGGAAAGCGAAAGGTTCTGAACTTTTTACTTTACAAAGTAACCTTGTTGTAAATACTGAGCAATCCCCCAAATTAGACAACAGACCACTTTTTCAAAAATTGTTTATTCAAACACACCCTTGTAAACCCCAACAGAACTAACTTTCTTTGACTTTATTTATTCCAACCACACTTTTTAACTTTATTTTATTTATTAGTATGATTGAATTAAATGCTGCTCAGATCATGCACAAATCAGCAGTTGTCACAGGTTGATTACTAATCAAAACTACTCATGTGTATTTTAGATTCAGTGCGAGTTGTGATATAATCCTGTTATACACAAAGCATGTGTACCATGTACAAATATATGTAAATATAAATTTGAATCCAACCGTATTAAAAGATGAATTTTAGTGTTGTTGAAGAAGGGCAATGGACACCAGTGTAGTTTACTTAATTAACCAATCAAATTAAAGGTTTAAGTTGATTTTAAATTTATAATAAAACAGCTCAGTGAAAGATGGTAAAGGTCCACTTCCACAATTCACAAATCCTGCTTACACTTTAACCAATAATTAATTAATCAATTCCAATCAACTATCTTTTACCCACTATAAGCTAATAAACCAATGGGCCAATAGTAATAAACTAATAATAAATCAAGATGCTATCATTAGCTGATTCGTTATTATTAGGTCAAAGGCCAATCATTAATCAGAATGCATCAAATCGGACAAATCAATTACTCATAACAATTCAGTCAAGCAATCAATCAATCAATCGACAAATCAATCAATCAACAAATCAATCAATTAAAGCAATTAATCCAATCAATCAATCACTTCGTTACACCCATCAATCAATCACTCGTCATCAATCAATCAACCTTGCATATATTCAATTACTTTCAGTCAAACAAGTCAATTACAGAAATCAATTAATCCGCCACTCAGTCAATTGGTTACCAATCAATCAATCAAAGCAATGTAACCATAAACGAACAATTATCGATCAATCTGCACATCTGACAACCAACATGTCAGTTTGTCATTAATCAATCACAACCATGAGTTCATCAACCAGGCAGTTTATCAATTAATCAATAAACCATCAATCCTCAGTTTAATCATTCACACTGCTAATTAAACCTCAATCATACAACAATTAAAGTAATCAAAGTAACCAAAACAAATAAACAACCAATAGAACACAACAAGTTTAGCAACAAGTATAATTCAACACACTAGCTGGCTACTCAATCAAACAGTTCAATCATTCAACAATTAACCATTATCAGCTACTCTTATCAATCACTCTAATTGACTTAACAATTCAAACAATCAACCAATCAATCAAAGCAAATATCATTAATCCAAAAATTAGAATAATTCAAAAAAGTCAGTCTGTTAGTCAAGTCTAAGTAATCAGTCACATTAAACAATAAAGATCAATCTTCACCTATTTATTCAAATTAACTTTTCTCTAGAATAAACAGCAGCTACTAAATTTACTATCACCCGAACTAATTAACACTCCATCAAACCTCTAAAAATATTTACACAATCCTACCGAACAGAATAACCCACAATCTACTAACTGCTTCTACGGATAACATCCAAGTGTTTCCAAACCACTGTTTTAATCTAATGATCAAGACAACCTTCCCAAAACCTTTACTAAAGATAAGAATAATAATGTCTTATACCGTAATTATAAAAACAATCTTCAAAAACATTTTTACAAGCCAGCAATTTATAACCAAAGCAGCAAAAAGGGAAGAGAGAGGGAGAGAAAGAAAGAATGTTCGTGTATGTGTGTGTATATGTTTCTGTCTAAACAGAGCTCATCAATCACTCTTCTTATGGAGGAAGAGGATTGTTCTTATCTAATTGATTTATGATAAGTCCGTACAACGGCTCATGTATCGCTATTTATAGAGATAGCAGGTTTTCCTTAACTCATTGATCTTGAATAGGAAAGGATCAGAAAATGACAGGAAAACAGCCTTCCTGTGTCATGCAGCCGACTGCACCTCCGTCTATCACACGCAACTTCCCGTCCGCGCCCTCTCTCTGCGCAGACCCGCGTCAGAGCATAGTTTGAGTTTCACGCCTCAAACCGTCTCAGGTTTACGGCTGACACAGAGCAGAACGTCAGAACGGATGAGTTTTGTTGTGAAGTCAGGAGCACATTCAATCTACACAACTTCAGCAAAGCGAATCGATGAAACAAGTTTAGTAAAACAGCCTTTCATATGCATGTACGTGCTTGTATACTTTAAGAAAAGGCACAGCTGTCTCTATCCCAAGCAGTCCCTCTGTTTATGTTAAGGCATGAGTGTGTGTGTGTGTGTGTGTGTGTGTGTGTGTGTGTGTGTGTGTCAGAGAGCAGAAAAAGGAGGGGGAGAGAAACTTTTTATACACAGCAGAGAATTAACCGAACATTGCTATCAATTGATAAAAATACGCCAACCTGTGTCGTCTTCAAACCTCGGTTTCATACATCTGCAGAAATCATCAATCAATCAAGTCGTCTGCAGAATCCTCCCATTGTGTACACAACACAAAATGAGAGAGAGAGATTAACTTCTATTAAACTTTGCTCGAGCTCTTTCTTCTTTAAACTAGGATCTCTTTAGTGTTGATCAGACACAAATCCTTTCACATATTTCAACTTTAGGCATGCGACTTCATAAAACACATTAATCACTTTTAAATTTTGCCTATAGGACTTTTGCCAAACTGCGCACGCTCTGACCTAAACTTAAATGCGACTTAATATAATTAATTCATCACTTTTAGCATCTAAACTAAATATTCGGTCTTTAAAGCTGTTTACTTTCGGGTCTAAACTGCGCATTTATTTCATTAAATACAACTTTAAACTAATTCATAGATTCTCCCTATGAATTGTGAACTTGAAGTGTGCTCGACAGCCATAAAGGACTTTTGTCGAAACTGCACTGCTTCATAGTTCTAATATCTCTCATTTACTCTATGTGCATATAAATCATTTTTTACTTTAGGGTCAGAACCATGCACATTTCCTCACAACACAAACAAAGTACACAATAAATACAGTAGGCCTATATTACTTCAGAAAATGAATTTAGATTTTCCAAACGTGAGAATTCTCTTTATATTCTATTTATTTTAACAAAATTTAGCTTTGGGACCCTTTATAAATTTAATGACACATCCTTAATCCATCTTTTTCACTCCACAGTCCTTTTAGTTTGGTTGAAGACCTCCATTATCTCAACCGGAAAGAAAGACAGAAAACAGAGTCACTTACCAAAATGGTGCGGATCCGACTGGCTCCCCTTCTCTCTTTCTCCCAAGGTCAAGACTCTGGAGATGTCCTCAGAACCATCCTGCCGACAACGCCATGTTTCTGTCGTATATCTCTTGAGTGAATGAAGAACGAACCGAGGACCAAGTCAAAGTTCTTTTTTAGTTTTCTTTATTACCAATTATCAATTAGAACCCTGCCTAGGTCAGTGGAGACAGACCTTTGTCAATTCGAGGCTGAAGCGTCCCTGTCCAATGTAGCCTGCCTTCTGTCTCCGTGTTCATTGTGTGTAAGATCTTTTTATAGTAAAGTTACGCCCACAATGTACACATTTTCCCATGCATGGGCACTATGTTTCTCATCCTTAAAAAGGACCCAATATATATTTGTTTATGTTCCCATGATCCAATACCTTTACTGTTTGACAACCTCCAAAGATAAATGACTCTAACACAGGATGAGACCAGTTTCCATAGGAAGACTCTGTCTGTGTGAACCAAGGTTCAGACTAAGGCCCATACATACAAAGAAAAACTCTTGCGTATTAGGAAAACATAAATCTGTAACAGAGAATAGAAATACATAAATCTGTAGCAGAAAATACACTACACAGTGATACTGCACACGACCTGTGTACTCTGGGGCTGTTTTCAGATCCACAGCTGCATTTAGTTCATTACTCCATTCAGTAAACCACAGTGTTTTATTAATTGCAGTAGTAACATTATTTATCCTGGATGGGTAACTGTAGGTGCACTTTATGTCCACTGTTGATCCTTTTAAAGCACAGATGTAAGTAGAAGTGTAAGTCACTCCCCAGTCATTCTGATCCTGTACCACTGTAACACAGAGCACATCAGAAACCACAATCAGATTTATAACAAGTTAAGAATCAGTGAATAAGACAAAGTGGATCATGGCACCAATATGATTTTATCTGCAGTCGTTGTCATTCAAATCTCCTCATTGTGCATCAATCTAACGAGAAATCAACTGGGTGAACACAGGCACAGAAACGTCCAAATAAATGTATGAATAATTTTAATTCACAGTACAAAAGCTATTTTAGATGCTGTTTACAGTTAATCTCTCTGCACTGAGACAGAATATCATACAGTCTGAAGGTGCAGTGAAGGAACAAGAATATATTGAAGCTGTGAACATTAACGTTATTTTACTGAACAGGATGAGAAGAAACAACTGAATCATTAGAGAGTCTGTGCTTGTCTTGTTTAGTTTCCTGTCTGTTTGTTCTTTGGTCAAGTTGCTGCTCAGCTAAATGTGAAACTGAGAAAGAAATGCAGAACATGACGTGTGGGAAACTACTGAGGGCAACTAAAATAAAATAGTTGTCAATGCGTTTTTAGTGAAAAGGGGAACTGTTATAGTTGTAACAGCGCTACAGTACAGAGTGCAGAAACCACCAAACTGATTAAAGGCACCGTGTGGAGATGACATTCTCAGTGCATTGCTGTACCATCATGTTACTATGAATAGATGCATATGCATATGCATGTACATGTGTGTGCATGTGTGTGTGTGTGTGTGTGTGTGTGTGTGTGTGTGTGTGTATTCCCCAAGAGTTTATCTATTAGGAAGGTTAAAATGAAGCTAAACTGTTAAAACTGCATATTTCTCTGCAGTAACACAGAGCAGGTTGTATTGTATTGATACTGACAACAGTAGAGCTCAATGAGAAAAACATGGTGCCAATAACAAGTGAGGCAGTGGGGTCACTCATACTAGAAATACATGAAGTCATTGTACAGTACTTTAGATAAAAGGCTTCACAAGATGCTGTTATGTTAGTGGAAGACTGAGAAGAAAACTCACAAACTGAACGAGAAGGGAAATCCTCATATCCTGTAACAGCACAGGAATAGTTGTCTGTATGATTGAAGTTGGTTGAATAAGAAGAAGATGTTTGTCTAGTAATTTTCTGTCCATTCTTGTACCAGATGAAGGAAGAACGATAAGGTAGACGACAGCTGGTGTGACACTTCAGCTCTGCTAAGGAAGGATTGATTGTTGATGGGATCACCTTCACCTGGAGATCTGGATCTGTGTAAAAAGAACAGAAATGTAATTTATGTTAATACACACACAAACATTAACAGTAATATTTTCCATGAATATGTTACCTGTGACAGTCAAAGTGACTCCAGGTGAAGCAGTATATTTCCCTCCTGGTTGGTTTGTTGTGAACCTGAACTTGTACTCAGCTGAGTCTCTCTCTCTCAGGTCTGTGATTCTCATAATGCAGTTGTTCTTATCACAGTGATGCTGCACACGACCTGCGTAATCTGAGTCTGTTCTCAGATCCACAGGTTCATTATTACTTCCTTTAGTAAACCAAAGTGTTTTATCAACTGCAGTATCAACATTATTTATCCTGGATGGGTATCTGTAGGTGCAGTGTATGTCCACTGTTGATCCTTTTATAACACAGATCTTAGTAGAAGTGTAAGTCACTCCCCAGTCATTCTGACCCTGTACCACTGTAACACAGAGCACATCAGAAACCACAATCAGATTTATAACAATTTAAGAATCAGTGAATAAGAGTGGATCATGGCACCAATATGATTTTATCTTCAGTGGTTGTCATTCAAAGCTCCTCATCGTGCATCAATCTAACTAGAACTGAACTGGGTGAACTCAGGCACAGAAAAGTCCAAAGATAGTACAAAAAAGTATTTTAAATGCAGTTTACAGTTAATCTCTCTGCACTGAGAAGAAGAAACTGAATCATTAGAGAGTATGTGCTTGTCTTCAGTTTCCTCTCTGTTAGTTCTGTGGTCAAGTTGCTGCTCAGCTAAGTGTGAAAACCACAAAGAAATGCAGAACATGACGTGTGGGAAACTTCTGAGAGCTTCCAAAATAAAATAGGTGTCAACAAGTTTTGAGTGCAGAAATTTATTGATTAAAAACATCATGATAAGATGAAATTCTCAGTGCATTGCTGTACCATCATAGAACTATGAATACATTCATATGCATGAATAAAAATATATGATTCTGACAATCTATGGAGGGAGGGAGGACAAACCATATCAGCCAGGCCCCACCCCCACCACTCATGACGCAGACACAGCTCAACATCTTATTACAGTGTTTCTACCATTTTGACTTCATTCAAACCTAGAAAAGTGCTGATCTGGGATGTTTTTGACTTTCTTAAAATGACTTCATGCTGTTATGAATAAGTGTGCTAAATGTCCTACAATGTAAATGTAGATATACAGTACCTGACACAGAGAGAAGGAAGACAACAAATCCACTCGCTGCTGCTGTTAAACTCATAGCTGCTCCTCTCATCTCTCTGTGAGGCTTCAGAGACAATAAAATACATCAAATAATGTAAACAACATGTAATAATCATATCAGTAAACTGTTCTACTTACAGCAGAGAAGGACGTTGTCTGTTAAGATGCTCGTCGTCTGTGATCTGTGAGCAGAAGTCAGATATCAGGCTTAAATTAAATGGGTACATTTACTTCCTCTTTCTTATCACTATGAATATGCATGAGGGGCCAAGTGACAGTATAGGCGTATGTGACACCCAAGTGTTCCTGTTTTCTAGAGACTTGTCTTGTCTTTGTTATAGCGAGTAAGAGACCAGTCTTCTGGCCTGTTAGTAATGTAAGGAGAAAAAAGAAATAATGAGACATTTTTATTACTTTAATCTTTCAGTTTGTGCACAGTCTAAAGAAATCATGTGACAAAACTATCTGCAGGGCTACACACCACAGAAGGAAAATGAGAAAATATGTGTTTTCTTATTCAGTTGAACTGATCCTTTAAAGCAGACAGTGGAGGGAGACCTCAGTGATGAAGCCTGAATCTGCAACACTGAAGCTTCACCACTAGAGGGCAGTGAAATATCAGAGATACTGAATCACAACCCTGAGACAACAGTTTACCATCCATCACTGATTGTTTACACACATTTAAAGTTACTTTTAGTACTTTTCACTTTTTATGATTGAGTTGCATCTTAATATGTTTACACTTGACATTAAATTCATTCATCATTACAGTTAGAGGTTCAGTTTCAGAAGCATTGATTGTTCACATTGGTGACCTTGTTGTACAGTAGTTGAACAAACTCTCACAGTCGAGGTGTTTAAGTATGAAAATGATTCAGTCAGTGATCTACAGCTGTCACTAACAAATATGGACTGTTACACTGAAAAGGCTTCATACTCAGTAAACTGCCACATATTCTGCTTCACTGAGTGACCCCAAAGAGTTTAAAATGCACTGAAAAGAAGATAAACAGCTAAAATAACAATTAAGAGCTTCTTCAATACAAACTGTGTCTGTGCATCTTCATTTTAGCAACATCCCAAATCTTAATAAACTATGACAGTTTCCTCCTAAACTAGAGGGTAAGTGAGAAATAAATCAGCAAAAAAGAACAGATTTAAAGAAAAGATTTACATTTTATTTGTCTTCGTAGCTGTTCAATACATTCAGATCCTGAAGAATAAACATAAAAACTATTTAAAGCTGAAACTTTCTGCACACTGTCGCCCTCTGCAGCAGTGAGAGGGAACTGAACTACAGAGATGTGGAAGCTGGCTGTTTATTGTATATCAGCCACTGCAATACCTGGATAATGTGACATTCAGCAAACAAAAAAAATGACACTACATGGTCACATCTACCTTGCAAGGTACCTGGAATCGCAGGATCATGATGTCATGAGATCATGCAAGAATCCATCTTGTCAGGCTTCAAGTTATGTGCTGATATCATTGGTCAGATTCAGCATCCTATGGGGATTCTCATGCGATCTCACAAATCTAGCTGCCTAATAAGGTCAGGTGTTGATGGACAGTGATAGACAGACGGTTCATCCAATCACCTGTATTTTTGAAAGCCTGCCTGACTTTTTCCAAACTGTTTCCAAGGAAAACTTCTCAGTTCAGTGTCTTACCAAAAATCATTGTCTTTATCGTGCATTTTCAGCCTTAATCTGTGTATTTTTCATCCCAGATGCAACAAATTTTATGATGAATTTTATTGTGACTGAGTTATTCAGGGGAGCCTTGGAGATTTGAGTATCCCAGAATATGCAAAAATACAAATAAGTAAGGTAAAATACACTTCTGACAAATGTTACAAAAGTGTTTTTTATTAAATACTTTGTATTTTTCCCTTTCAAAATACATAAATCATGCAGAATAGCATGCAGATACACAGTGTTTACAATCTATTGAGTTTTCCTACCTGTATTAAAGGGACAGTTCACCCAAATCACAAAAAAGAAAAAAGCTTACTTTTGCAATGTGGTATTTGGCTCTAAAAATTTACATTAAAAAATATAACTATCTGCATAGCTGCATATCAGTAAAAGTTCTTTCTTTGAGAAAGGTGAGACCTGCAAGAAACAATGCAAGTCTTTACATACCTTATGAACTGCTTTTATATGTTTTGATTGTTATTCAGTGCTCCTCAAACAATGTTCCAAAAAAGCTAAATCAGCTAAATCATGTAGTGTTCACATGATTTTTGTTGACTGTGCTATACAGTGCAAATAATTCATCCCCAGCTTCTTGTTGTGGTGTTCTATAAAAGGACAAATAAAGCATTATCAATGACAATCAATCTTTCTCTCTCTCCCTCTCTCTATATATGTATATAAACACACACACACACACACACAGATATATATATATATATATATATATATACATATATATAAATGTTCATGAGAGAGGAACTGCTTACCCCGATGCACTACTGGCATTGTCAAATTTGACAGAAGAGTACTCAACAGCATCCTCCTCTTCTTCCCTTGTTGTTCTGGGGGATTTAGCTGCTGTGATGTTGGAGTAGAGAGCGTCTGGCTGGTTCTGAGAAAAGCAGACGCTGGCGTAGTGAAGGTCATCCTGCTCTCCTGCCGCTTCTCTTTGTGTTGCAGCTGATGAGCTGTCATTAACTGGACACATTCCTAGCTGATGGGAATACAACACATACAAGAGGTTGATCTTCAATTTTAGGGACTTTACAATTACTTCACCAGTTGGCTACTGAGGGTTTCTTGGCACAGTGCTTCATATTGTTTATTAGGAACTGATCATTACTTTGCTGATCTAAACACCTGCAATCCTGAGTCAGTTATCTGACTCTGTAAATTGCTTCAATGCAGTCACCTATCCTTGGGTCAGACAGCCATATTCTCCACTGCTTCACCATTATCAGAACAGCTCCTGTGTTCCCCCAAACACCACAAACAGCTGCTCCACATCTCAAGGAGAGAAGGCAGGTGTCCTCTCTGTCCTCACCGTGACTTCAGGCCCCACGTTTGACCTAATATTTCCCAACATGTGGCATCTAAGAATGGAAAATCCCCTAACATGGAGCAGATTGTGGTGGGAATGTGAACTGACCATGATCTGGCCACAATCATCCATTGTTCACAGCTAGCCAGAAAATGAATCGCAGTCCAACCTCGACTATTACAACAAACTCTGTTGCATTTTTTAAATATTTGGCAGTGAAGGGACCTTCTTGAGGACCTTCTGAAAATTACATGTGGTGACCTGCTTGCAAGTGTGAGAATAAAGCTCAGAAAGACCTCTTCTCTCTTCTGAGTTTTCATTACAGAAATTGCCAGCACAACACATCTGACAAATGAGTGGAATGAATGTCCTCATCTAGCATTTTGGTTCTCTCTCATTTTTCTGAGTGAAAAGAAACTGAACAAAAGGGAGTATACATCTAGTTAACCAATTCATCCATTGATTATAGGAGCAAACTAAACAAAAATCACAGGTTTTCATCTTGTGAACATTTTACCAAATGTCTATCACCTTAAGTGAGATGCTTATTTGACTTAATGGTCATTTTACTAGTCCATACTTTGTGGTTCTATCGGTTAGTCTAGTATAAATGTATAAATGAAGAAAGGTGACTAAAATGTGACAACAAGTACTCTTCAAAGTTCTCTTTTACACCAGAAAACTTGAACTCACCTGTGGTCTGTTGTCCGTACTTCCTCCAGGCTCAGACTGTTGTGTCCTTTTTCTTCTGAATGGGAAAGTTACCAATGAGATGAATTGACTTATAACAGATGTATCAATGAACACAATTCTAGTGACAGTAATGCTCACCTAATCCAGAGGAAGGCTGCGACGATGATGATAGCCAGGAGAAGAACAGCAATTGTTCCAGTAGCTGCTGATATATTTGCACCTTAAGGAAATTTAAGTAATTCCACTTTAATATATTGCTGTAAAATTTCCCACAGAACATCTGGCTTTGATGGCTATAGCATATGATTCACATCATTTAAGAAACCTTTCAGTGACACATAGTGCTCTGTCTGGAAGCTTCTGCATTTGCTATGTTTATCCAATCACTTATTGGGTTTTTTGTCGCCCATCTATATCAGCACTGAAGCTATTAAGATGTAACTTACCTCCCACCAAAGTCAGATATATGGTGGAGTTATGACGTCCTCTTCTGTTCTGGGCTTCACAGTAATAATTCCCACTGTGCTCAGATCTAAAGTGAATGATGGTGAAGATCTGTCCTGATGCTATTGGTGAATCTTCATTCTCCTTGTACCAGGTGTAATTAGCTGCTGGGTTAGCATCACTGCTACAGGTCAAATTCACTGAACTGCCCTCCACTATCTCAGCAGAGGGTCTCAGTGACACAGAGGGAAGCCTTGGAGCATCTGGTGATCAATATGTATAAAAACACAACTCATAAATATCCGTCTGCAGATCTAATGGGTAAACATAGGCAACCTAGGCAGTTTTTGAGAGCAGTGCAAGCTGGGAAGAGCAGATATGATGGTAACATTAAAGTCCGTGTAAAGTAAGAATAAATATGTGTTCTGAGTTTGACATACCACAGAAAAGTGTGTTGTTAACCATCCTGCCAAATTTGAACGATTAAAAAAATGAAATTAGGTTTCAAAGTTCTGTAAAAATCTGCCTTTTTCTCTGCTCCCCTGTGGGAGTGCCCTCCGAGTTCGCTCAAACCCCGCCCCCTATCAAGTGTCACCTGTCAATCAAAGTCACCACCTCCACCAGAAACATGGAGGCTACATCAGAGAGCTTTCTGCCGCTAACTCAACGGCTAGCTCGGCGGCTAACTCAGCTAACTGGCTAACTGTGGACTGTAGTAGTAGTGTGCGCTGAATGTATTTATACCTGCAGCAGCAGGGGCGGGTTTATGCTAATCACCACCGCAGACCCACCCACTAAATCCTGAACACAGAAATCTTGAAACACAGTTTGTGAAGCCTAGCTCCACAATTCAAATCTAAATGGTTGAAATGTTTTTTACGCCTTTTTTAGAAATATATACACATTAAATAGGTCATATAATTTATGACCTATTTAATGTGTTTGGAAGAAAAAGTCCATTTTATACAACAAAAATACCTTTTATACAATTTTGGCATAAATTCAAGTCGAATTATTCCTATTTTGAAGCTCAGCTTAAGAAAAAACAGACATCAGAAAACAGAACAGTCAAACCCAAAACATCCACCACTTCACATTATTCTGATGAGTCAATGTAATGTGTCAAAAAACACCCTGGGTATTTTGACATTAAAGTCACGGAGAGCAAGGTAAAAGTTAAGACAGATGCAGAAAGAAAAAAAGTGGCTTGGTTCACCCTCAAACATCTCAGTCATCATGTCTTATTTACAAAGTTGGTTTGTGTCATTGATTAAAGATTCAAAAGCAAAATCCATTTTAAATCCCCTCTCTCTCTCTCTCTCGTGTACCAGCTGCCAAATATCACACAAGTATCTATTTCCATAAATGTCCTGTTGTTCCTGACTGAGGCTGTAAGAACCATTACTGTAAAAGACACCAGTCACCAATATCAGATGAAACCAGCAATGTTACATCTGAAAAATGCTTTACTGTACGTCTGTGACAACACACTCCTTGTTCCCATTAGACCATAAAGCTGCTGCAACTAACTGAGATTGAGCTACACTAACAGTGCTATTGTCAGTTGGTAGGTTTAACCACAGCTCCAGCTGGGAGCAAAGAAAAACACAACCTGCAGTGGCAGCTGGCAGGAAACTCTGACTGTTGTTTCTGTAGCAGATGTTTTATGAACCCAAATTCAAATTGTAAGCTCACCGTCACTATAGTTACATATATTGTGTTTTGTGTCGTACTTACACTGGACATCCAAGACAAGAGACGTAGAGTTGATCTGTCCATACTGATTTTCAGACTTGCAGTGGTATGACCCGCTGTCCTCAGAGCTGATGGAGATGAAATTATAAATGTATTCTGGTCCTTGAAGCAGTGTTTGGTTCTCCTTGTACCAGGTGTATTTAGCTGCTGGGTTAGCATCACTGCTACAGGTCAGATTCACTGAGCTGCCCTCCACTATCTCAGCAGAGGGACTCACTGACACAGAGGGAAGCTTTGGAGCATCTGGAAGAAATGTATTAACATATAATCAATACACTGATGATGTGTTACTACAGTGGAGAATATTCTATTTAAATAATTAGTAATTTAAGTGTGTATAAATAACTGAAACTTTGGAGGAATGATGAATTTGATGGTATGAATATACTGAAACACAGCGTAACTATGACAGCACTGATTAAAACAGCCTCTGTAGCATATACTGGAGCTGCTCAGTGAACTAGCAGCAGACTTTGTTATCCCAATGCAATAAATCTAACAGTTTCTGTGGCATTTAAAAAGCAGTTTCACTCACATCTCACATCAATAAAGATGCATTCAGATGTCTTCTTCTCCAGCTCATTCTCAGCTGTACAGTAATACTCTCCAGAGTCAGTGGACTGGATGTTGTTGAAAATCAGCTGTGGTTCATTATTGAGCAGCATTTGGTTCTTCTTGTACCAGGTGTACTTAGCTGCTGGGTTAGCATCACTGCTGCAGGTCAGAGACACTGAGCTGCCCTCCATGATGTTACCAGAGAAACTCTTCAACGCAAAAGGAACTTTCGGAGCATCTGGAAGAGATTGTACAAACAAGCATTAACATGAGAGTGTGCTATTATAGAATGTAAACTTTTCGATTTGCTCATGAAATTAATTAATACAGTAAAGAAAATTCCCGCCGCCGGCCTCCAAAAGGTTACTGTCAGACTCTGTATTTTATGTTGTGTTGTACACTTCCTGTTTATTTTGAAAGTCTAGTCTTCCTCTGTGCTGTCAATTTACTTCCCCTCTTTGTTCTTTTTCCTGCCTTAGTTGATTACCTATTTGTTTCACCTGTGTCTTGCCTCCCTGTGTGTATATAACCCTGCCCCACCATGTCTTCCTGGCCAGATTGTCTTTGTTACCCTGTGTACTTGCTTTCCCGCCTTGTTCATGTCTGTTTCCTTGTGTAAGACTGGTTTGTTTTTTTCGACCTCAGATTTTCTGCCTGCTCCTTGCCTGTTTTGTTTGCCTGATTCCTGCTAGCCTTTTTGTGTATGACCACCTGCCTCCTCTTTGGATTAAAGAGCTTGCCTTACTGGACTTTGTACCTCTGCCTTGCTTCCCCTTCTTGCAACTGGGTCCACACTCTCCAGCCGTTACAGTTCCAAGTAATTGTATCTGCTGAGTGCTGATTCCAGTTTGTTCAGGCCAACTATGACTAAATAAAGGCTTTTATATACATTTACAAATACATTTCAATCTTCAGAATTGTATGGCGGCCTGGCAAACACAGATCTAGTTAGCTGAGGGGGGAAATTAGCAGCAGATTGGCCCCCGCAGCTTTGATGGATGCTGGACATTCAGGTAATTATTCTGCTATATGTCTGCAGCTGTGCCAAACTGTTTAGCAGAGCTGTTAGTTTTGACAGAGGTAATGTGACTAGATCTAAAGATAATATTTGATTACCATATAAGCTGTAATTGGTGTTATACTTTATCCGAACCTATCTGAATTTTAATACACTGGATTTATGTGTATCAAATACTTACAAATGTCAAGGCCCCTGAGAGGATGGGACTCATCATGATTTGTCATTTGGGGCAAAGTTTCCACCAGATGACATTTTGTTAGTGAAACAGTGGAGTACACTTACACACTGGTAGAGAGCGATATCTGTTAATGGCACAGGAATAGCTGTGTGCAGGATCAACAACTCCTCTATAAGAAGGAGACGTTTCTTCCAGAATTTTCTCCTCATTTCTGTACCAGGCATAGGAAGAACGACGAGGAGGAAGACAGCTGCTAAAACAAATCAGCTTTGGACCGCTGGAAGATCTAAACACCTGCATCTTTACATCTGGATCTGTGAACAACAGAAATGTCAGAAAATGAACTGTTACTAACTTAGAGTTGCCAGTTCAACTCTGTCCCCTTCTGACCAGAAGAGATGAGTTTAACATCAAAAACTGGGGAGACTGAATATCACACTCAACATCCTCAACCTTAATCATAATATATTCAATATGTTTTTGCTCCTCTAAGTTAAACTTCACCTCAACTGTGTGCTTTTCATTTGATTGATCATTTATTGACTGAGAAATATTTAAATTAAATCTTTTGGACTGGCAAAGTTTTACTTTGTTAAAATGAAATTCATTCAACATTCTGATACACTGATTTCATCATCAGTTTGTGTTCATCAGTACCTGTGACAGTCAGAGTTGTTCCAGGTAAACTACTCCTCCATTCAAAGCTTATTATTTTGAATGTGAAGTGATACTGGGCTGAATCGCTCTCTCTCAGGTCAGAGATTCTCAGAGTGGAGCGTCCTCTCCCTGTTTTACGGAGCTGAACACGACCTGCATACTGGGAGTCTTTACTAAGGTCCTCAGGCTGTGAGGGATTCTGCCACTGATGACTACGATCAGGACTGAACCAGAATGATGATGATAATGTTACATATCCATAACTGCTGTATGTGCAGGAAATGTCCACTGATGAGCCTCTGAAGGCACAGATGCTTCTTTCAGTGTAAATCACTCTGTTGCAGGAGTGACCATGGGCACCTGAAAGATGAATTTGTTTTTATTATCACTCTTAAATTAACAGCCTTTATTACATTTATTCAGTGCTAGTTGTATTGCTATGGATGGGGCTGGTCCTATTTAACATATATGAAGTAATTGTACAGTTCCTTAACTAAAACTCTCCACTAGATGGTGTAATGTTAGTGGAAATGGAGAGTACTCACAAATTGAAGGGGCAGGGTGATGCTCATATCCTCTCACAGCACAGGAAAAGCTGTCTTTATCATAAAAGTAGTTCGAAAAAGAAGATGTATATTTCTGAATTGTCTGTCCATTCTTGTACCAGATGTAGGAGTGGTGATCAGGTAGACGACACATACTGTGACAGCTCAGCTTTGCCCAGACACAGGACTCTATTGTGCAGCGTGACGGGTTATTCGCCTTCACCTGGAAATCTGGATTTGTGAAAAGAACAGAAATACAATTTCAGACTTGTCAACATACACTCTATAACAGACACATATAGATTCACGGTGGTGTTTCCTAAATGTTAAACATATGTAGTTATGCAAAACAACAGTCCTGTAAACACATGTAGACAAACAGGTGCAAAGGAGATAAAATAGTGGTAAAAAAAAAAGAATCCTGCACACTGTCAAGACTTATGGTTAGATTTATCAAATTTCACATAGCAAATGAAAACAGGCCTGCATGTATATATTTAACCAATATCCTGACTGACTGTGGTATAGTGTGATTATATAAATGTGAGAAACATTTAAACAGTAGCTATGTGTGAGTGATGATTAAAAATTTAACTTTAAAAGGACAATAAACATCATAACTGTAGTAAATGCTCCTTATAACATAACTGTCAACCCAGTGGCGGTTTTTGCTATGGGCAAAGTGGGCAACCGCCCAGGACGCAATCTACTTGGGGGCGCACAACGTTCTCAAAAAAAACTTGCGACTGCAGAGGCTGTGAGCAGGTTGTGAGTGAGTCTGACTCTCAGAGGAAAAGCAAGGGGGGGAGAGGGGCGGGGGATAGACTGACCTGTGATGATTATGATCCCAGGCCACACAACATAAACTGCTGCTTCCAAATAAATAGTAATACATTTATAAAATTAATACAGACCCGTTATAGCTACATGTAAATTATTGGATTAAAATGCAATAAATAAATAAATAAAATGCAAAAAAAAAAAGAAAAGAAAAAAGTTTTACATACTATATTTCATTTATCCACCTTATTTTTGTGTGGTGAAAGATTTGTGCAATTTACATTGGTGTTAACATACTACATGTCATTTATTTATCTTAATTTCCTTCTCTACTCTTGTTAATGTATGTATTTAATAACATATGTAATGAAATAACATAAACAGTTGTGTTGGGGGGGGGGGGGGGGGGGGCAAAACTAGCCAGGACGGCCTCTGTGTCAACCAATCACACTGAAATTTTCAACCCATTTTATAATGGAAGTGAGCTCCAAAGGAATGTTAAAAGAAAATCCTGCATATTATCAGCTCTTTGTCATTCTCACTCCAACAGAAATCTTACCTGTGACAGTCAAAGTGACTCCAAGTGAACCAGCATATTTCCCTCCTGGTTGGTTTGTTATGAACATGAACTTGTACTCAGCTGAGTCGCTCTCTCTCAGGTCTGTGATTCTCAGAGTGCAGTCGTTCTTATCACAGTGATACTGCACACGACCTGCGTACTCTGAGTCTGTTCTCAGATCCGCAGGTTCATTATTATTCTCTTTAGTAAACCAGAGTGTTTCATCAACTGCAGTATCAACATTATTTATCCTGGATGGGTATCTGTAGGTGCAGCGTATGTTCACTGTTGATCCTTTTAAGGCACAGATGTGAGTAGGAGTGTAAGTCACTCCCCAGCCATTCTGACCCTTTACCACTGTAACACAGAGCACATCAGAAACCACAATCAGGTCTATAACAACATCCGGGGAAAGGCTTAAATGTTGAGTGGAGAAATAGGGTGTATGTATGGGTATCATTTTTTGTACAAAACCTGTTAAGCTCTTATCTGGCCTCTATGTCAAGAAGATATAGAGTATTACCAGCATATCTGTTGAGAGACAGTCCCCTGCTAATATAACATGTGCTTTGTCTGTTTCCTGTTTGT
>JAJDFG010001465.1:0-2500 GCA_021039105.1 Scomber colias
CTAGGATTGATAAAAGTCTTTGTCCTCAGGCTTAATAGTTTAATTGATTCGGGGGGGTTTTAGATAATGTGACACAGTTCACTGGAAAAGATGATTGAAATGGAAAATCCTTAGCTTTTAATTTTAGTGCATAGGTTTCTAAATGGATCAATTGTGAATCTATACTCTAAACTTAAAAGAAAACAAAACAGTTTTCATCAAGCTGGAAAACAGGGAAGAGTTTTAACCTTCACACTACAACACGTACATTCAACTCAGTTCAATTCCTTTACTGTCATTACACATCAGTATAACAGAATAGTGTTTTCCCCTGTAGCTGATATAACACATAATAAACAGAAACTGCATTCTATCAAAAGGCCACCAGGGGGCGACCCGTCTCTATACAAGTCAATGGAGAATTCACCAACTTCTCACTTGATTTCTAACCTCAGTAAACGTTTTCAAAATGTGTTTATGGTCTCAATCGCTAGTTTAAAGCCTTCTTCAATGCAGTATGATGTTCATTTGGGACATTTTGGCCTCCCTGATTTTTATATGTGACGATAAAGCAGGGTATGCATTAGGGCGTGGCTACGTCCTGATTGACAGGTTGATTGACCAATGTCCTCGAGATCCAGCCCTCGTACCATAGCAACCTCCGCTCCGCCTCATGCCCATATAAGTAGAATCCGTGTTTTTATTTTTCCCAGCATGCACCTGAAATTTTCAAGATGGCGCTGCCTAGATTAGAAACTATTGGCTTCCGAGCAGCAGTCCACAAACCAATGGGGTGACGTCACGGATGTTACGTCCATTTCTGTTATACAGTCTATGATTAAAACTCACCTGTTGATTCTGTATATTCGGATTAAACACTGAGGTAAGACTGAAGCTGAAGTTTCTTATTGTTCAGTAATGACTGTAGAGGAGAGTTGGACAGAGGACTTAATCACCTCGAGACAACTGAAATATGGATTATAAATATGTTCCCTCATTAGTCTAAACCTTTTTTTCTCCTTCAGGGTTCAATCAGAGTCTTTGTTACTTTAATCTTCCTCCTGGAAAGTGGTGGGTTTGACCCAGCGCAGAGAAACAGAGCAGTACATTATTCCTTTTAAAGCTGTTGAATGTGGTACTTAAAAAGCTCTTACTGTTATCAACAGAGCTCTCCACAATATGTTAACACTTCAGACTGGAGAGGAGACGGCCAGTCACAACCTGCTGCTCACACACACTGGAGGCTGCCTCGGTTATTTAACACTAAAGTTTTATAAGAGGAAGAATACATAAAAGTTTCCTTCCTTTCTTTCTTCCTACCTTCTTTCCTTCCTTCCTTCCTTCCTTCCTTCCTTCCTTCTTTCCTCCCTCCCTCCTTGTCTCCTTCTTTCCTTCCTTCCTCCCTTCCTATTTTCCCTTCTCTCTCCCTCCCCTCCTTCCTTCCTTCCTTCTTTCCTCCCTCCCTCCTTGTCTCCTTCTTTCCTTCCTTTCCTCTTTTCCCTTCTCTCTCCCTCCCTCCTTCCTCTCTTTCCTTTCCTCCCTCCCTTCCTTCCTTGCTTCCTTCCTTCCTTCCTTTCTTCCTCCTTCTTTCCGTCTTTCCTTCTTACCTCCCTCCTTGTCTCCTTCTTTCCTTCCTTCCTCCCTTCCTCTTTTCCCTTCTCTCTCCCTCCCCTCCTTCCTTCTTTCTTTCCTCCCTTCCTTCCTTCCTTCCTTCCTTCCTTCCTTCCTTCCTTCCTTCTTTCCTCCCTCCCTCCTTGTCTCCTTCTTTCCTTCTTCTTCCTTCCTTCCTTCCTCTTTTCCCCTTCTCTCTCCCCTCCCTCCTTCCTTCTTTCCTTTCCTCCTTTCCTTCCTTCTTTCCTCCTTTCCTTCCTTCTTCCACCAGTTACTAAGATATAAAATAAAATACATAAAAAATATATTAAAATTGATTCTGTGAACTATTTTTCTAGCTTTTCTTTTAGGTGAAGGTGAAGGAAAAGAAGGGAAGAAGCAGGATAAAAAGAAAAGAGGAAGAGGGTGAGGAAAAAGAAAAGATGATATGAGAAGAGAGTGAAAAAAGAGAGAAAGGGAAGGAAATTTGATATGTTTGAAAATTACTATTTCGAAGGGGAAGAAAGGAAAAAAGAGAGAGGGAAAAGAAGAATACAGGGCCTGGCAAAGATGACAGGAAGAAAAGAGAAGAGAAGAGAGAGAGAGAGGGAGGAAGAAGAGGAGGAATAAGAAGGCTGTCAGCTCTCCAGATTGGTTTTTAACAAATAACATTTCTCCTTGATGTGACAGAGAGAGAGAGAGTATGAAAGTTTCCCTCTAAGTAAATGAAAGGAGAGGAGAAAGAAAAGAGCGAAGGAGGGAAGAGATGAAAGTGCAGGAAGAAAGAGAAAAGAAAGAGAGAGAGAGGAGAGCGAGGGAGGGGAGCACTGACAGGAGGATTAAATCTGATGACTTTCTGCCTTTCGAACCTCCGGCTGAGAAACGAAGGAAACTGACTCTTTCATTTTCTATCCTCCCTCTTCTTCATGTC
>JAJDFG010001465.1:7500-34912 GCA_021039105.1 Scomber colias
TTTTTTCATTCCTTCCTTCCATACTGTATTTCCGTCCTGTCTTCTTTTCCTACTTCCTTCCTACCATCTTTCCTTACTTCCTTCCATCTTTTGTTCCTGTCTTCTCTCCTTCTTTTCTTCCATCTGTCCTTCCTTCCTTCCTTCCTTCCATATTTGCGTCCTGTCTTCTTTTCCTACGTCCTTCCTTCCTTCCTTCCTTCTCTTTTTTCCATCCACCTGTCTTTCTTCCCTTTTTTCCATTTTTTCTTCCTGTCTTCTTTTCCTTCCTTGCTTCCTTAATTCCATCCTTCTTGACTTCTCTTCCTTCCTTCCTTCCTTCCATCTCTTTAATGATCCGGTCCACATCAGATAAAATTGGGCTGAATGAGTTTGACCCCTCTGCTCTAAAAGCTTGACTAATTAAATCCACTGATAGGAACTGAATCAACGATACGACCGTCTGCTTTTAGGATTCTTTAAAACATATTAATTCTCTTCTATAGTTTTCATCTGGAGGATTAATTTAACCTTCCTGTCGTCCTCCCGGGTCTAATTGATCCGTCTGTTTTGACTGTTCCTTCCTTCCTTCCTTCCTTCCTTCCTTCCTTCCTTCCTTCCTTTCCTCTCTTTCTTCCCTTCCTCCATCTCCCTTTCTTCCTTCCTTCTGTCCTTCCTCCCCCCTACCTTCCTCTCTTTCTTCTTCTCTCCTGTGTCCTTCTTTCCTTCCTTCCTCCCTCCCTCCTACCTTCTTTCCTCCCTCCCTCCCTCCTACCTCCCTTCCTTACTTACTTCTTTCCTCCATCCTTCCTTCCTTCCTTACTTATTTCCTGTCCTCCCTTCCTTCCTTCCTTCCGTCCTCCATCCCCCTTTCTTCCTTCTGTCATTCCTTCCTTTCTCTCTCTTTCTTTCCTTCCTCCCTCCCTCCTACCTTCCTTCCTTACTTACTTCTTTCCTTTACTCCCTTCCTCCCTTCCTTCCTTGACTCGAACACAACAGGAGGGTTAAAGAAAAAATAATCCACGAATGAATTTCTTTGTTTTTTTAAGCTGCATCAGGCAACTTTTCTGATTTCCGACAATAAGAGACGACCAGTAAACTCCTGTATCAGTGATTATGTCCATTTTTGAACTTTAGGGACCTATAACCGATGGACACTGTCTAAAAGATACTCTGTGAAATTTTTTTGCCCACTTTAAACGTGGAGTGATGTTTTTAAGAGCGGACCACCATTTTTTGATTGTACGTATTATTACATCACCTTTGCACCAGTTTGTTGGTGACAGTAATATACCGAGAATGTCAGCGACGCACCAACAGAAGCAGGAATATAGAGGATTATATTTAGGAGAGGAACAGTGAATGTAAAATAACCTTTAAAACATTTCACAGTGTAACTTTTTTAATATTTAAATTTTGCCTCCTGCAGCTTAAAGTTTGATCTGATTCTGTTTCCGTCAAAATCAGCCGGAGGATTTTTTTTTTTTTTTAAGTCGTTGATTTAGTTTTATCATCTGTTTTTGGTTGAATGTCTTTATGTCTGAAGACTACGAACCCTAACCCCTAACCCCTAACCCTGAGCCCTAACCCTAAACCTTAAACCCTAAACCCTAACCCTAGCCCTTACCCCTAACCCTAACCATAGCCCTAACCCCTAACCGTAACCCGAGCCCTTACCCCTAGCCCTTAACCCTAACCCCTAGCCCTGATCCTAACCCCAACCCTAATCCTAGCCCTTACCCCTAACCCTAGGCCCTAACCCCTAACCCTATCCCCTAACCCTAGCCCTTACCCCTAACCCTAGCCCTTACCCCTAACCCTAACCCCTAACCGTGGCCCTTACCCCTAACCCTAGCCCTAACCCCTAACCCTAGCCCTTACCCCTAACACCTACCCTAGCTCCTAACTCCTAACCCCTAAGGCCCCAACCCTTACCCCTAACCCGAAGCCCCAACCCTAACCCCTAACCCTAGCCCTAACCCCTGACCCTAGCCCTGATCCTAACCCCAACCCTAATCCTATCCCCTAAGCCCCAACCCTTACCCCTAACCCTAGCACTTACCCTAGCCCCTGACCCTGGCCCTTAACCCTAACCCCTAACCCTTAACCCATAACCCTAGCCCTTACCCCTAACCCCTAGCTCTTACCCCTAACCCCTAGCCCTTACCCCTAACCCTAGCCCTTACCCCTAACCCTAGCCCTAACCCCTAACCGTAGCCCTTACCCCTAAACCCTAACCCTAACCCCTACCCCTAACCCTAACCCATGTCACTCCTAGCTTTTTGTTACAACAATAAGCTATGCACTAAAACAAAAAAAAACCCAACAAAAAAAAAACATTGATCCTAGTCTTCCACGACGGAGGAGCAAAGTGTTCACGGCTCGATCTACACGAAAAACTAAAACTATATCTTCAACCACGAAGCAAAAAAAAAAAAAACAGAAAATCTTCAGTCGTTTTAAATCTTTTAGAAATGACCGACGCCTCTTTCTTCTTCTTTAACACCCATCTTTCCTGTGTCAGTGTAGATCCAGCCTGAGCCGTTATCACTGATTCACGGTGCTGCGAGGAACAAGTCTGAATATTTATCACATGTATTTCCGATGTCCGACAGTCGCGTCTCCGACCAGCTCCACGCGTGTTTAACGATGCTCGATGTTCGTTAGCATACAGAAGAAGCACAAAGCCGCTTTGCTTTTCAAGTATTAATATTAAAAAAAAATAGAAAATTCACATTACGACCAAACAGAAGAACAGAATGAAGAAGCAACATATCTTTGGAGTATGGTTGGGTTTTTTTTTTCATGAACGATAAATGCTTTTTTTTTTTTTTTTTTTTTTTTGTGGAAACGTACAAATGGAGATTCAACAAGTTTCAAGGGCCTAAAGTTCGCAGATTCTTTTGGGATTAAAGACGAACGTTAAATCTGCAGTTCTACAGTGATTAAAAAAAAAAAAAAACTACCTGACTGTTCAGACGGGACTCAGATGATGAAACTACGACCCGACGACCCAAAACCATTAAAAAAAAAAAAAAAAAACAACTCGATGTAGCAACGAAAATCTGCCGAGTCGGAAACTTTTGTGCTTGACAATTTATCCTGATTGAATGTTTGCTTTTTTTTCTTTTTTGTTGTTTTTGTGTTTTTTATACTTTGTTTTTTGTCTTTTTGGAGTTTTTGAATTTGTTCTCAATTGTGTTCTTATTAAGACATTTGGGGTTGAATTCATTGATTGTACTTTATGATTTTTGAATGAGAAGCATTTCGTACCTGTAGCAGGTCGCAGCTGTTCTCTTGAAAAGAAAAGAAAAAAAAAAAAAGGCCTTTGATTCGTTTCCAAAGTGCTGATATCACATTTCTCCACTTGATCTTTACTGTAAAACAGGGGTGTCAAACATGCGGCCCGTGGGCCAGAACTGGCCAGCTGAGGGGAGCAATCAGGCCCACTTTCCTTCTTGTGTTCTTTTCCTTCCTTACATCTGTCCTTCTTACCTTCCTTTTTTCCTTTCTACCTTCCCTTTTTCCTTTCTTCCTTCTGTCTTTCCTTCCTTCCTTCCATCTGTCCTTCCTTCTTTCCTTCCTTCCTTCCCTCCTTCCATCTGTCCTTTCTACCTTCCATTTTTCCTTCCTTCCATCTGTCTTTCCTCCCTTCTTTCCTTCATTCCGTCTGTCTGTCTTTCCTACCTTTCATCCCTCTTTCCTTTAGCCTGTCTTTTCTTCCTTCCTTCCCTTTTTATTTCCTTCCTTCCTTCCTTCCTTCCTTCCTTCCTTCCTTCCTTCCTTCCTTCCTTCTTTTTAATGATCCGGCCCACATGAGATCAAATTGGTCTGTATGTGGCCCTCGAATGAAAACGAGTTTGACACCTCTGCTGTAAAACATGCTGCAGTCTGCTCTCAATCAGTCAGTAATAATAAGGAGACATTTAAACACGCCCGACACACATTTGACGAGATAAAGATCTTTACTGTCAACGATATCATTTAATGATATTTAAGCGTGACATAAAACTTTGTTACCCTGTAAAAACTAATCAGTTACACCCAGAAGTGCCCTGCTGCATTAAACCCAAATATAAAAAAACCCAAACCAAATTCAGAGCAACATATTTAAACAGTATTTTAAGATTATAAGACATTTTGGTGGACATGCATAGAAGCTCCCAGTGCCTCTGCAGTGTGAGTGTAATCCAGATGTGTCCAAACTCTTCCATAACGGACCAGGCTCGTCTCATTTAACCCTTTACATGCTGTTCAGGGTCCAATTTGACCCATTTTTAACATTTTAAGAGCTGTAAAAACACCACATACACATTTCTGCTAAGTGGATTTTTTCCTAATGTGATCCATAATTTAAAAAAAGGAAATAAAATACATCTTTTTCTTTTTTGTGTGCAGCTCATACATATTTTTTGTGTATTCAAACATTTTATTGTGTTAGTCATATTCTATAAAATGTTCAACTGGACCATAAAATAGTGGAATACACTCACTGGCAGCTTTATGAAGGATTCATCAAACATTTATCAGTGACTGACGGGGAGTTTAGTTGAATGTGAATTTAGTTTAGTTTATTTGGATCCCCATTAGCTGTTACCCAGGCAACGGCTACTCTTCCTAGGGTCCAGAATTGGTGTATGAGTCAGAATATGAGCAGCATGTAAAGGGTTAATCAGCTGATCTCAGACAGCTGATTGGTTGCAGCCTTTATGGAAGAGTTTGGACATGTTTGGTGTAAATCAGACAGAAATATCTTGAACTCTTTGTGTGTTTGCTGTGTGTTTGGAGAAGTTTCACCACCTCTTCTTGTTGTTTCTTGTTCTAAAAAATGTTCCTGAAAGTCTGACAAGAAGTTTTTGTGTTTCCTTTTTTTTTTTAAACTTCACATTTTTTTGGTTTCAAAGTTTTAAAAAGCAGCAAAAACAACAAAGTGACAGTCGATCAAACTCTTTTTACTCTGACGTCGCCAAGAGGAGCAGATCAGACTGAGTGAACCCCGAAGAGCCAACACACACACACACACACACACACACACACACACGTCACTATGGTTATTATTATTACTGTTTCTGAATGAGCGCTGTGGAGTCCGTGCAGGTTTCCTGTGTGTGGACGCTGTGTGGTTTTGTATTCCTGTGGAAATCTATGATAGGAGAAGACGTGTGACCCTGAGCAGTTATCATTATTATTATTATTATTATTATTAGACTCTCCTACTGTTACAGTATCAGTGGTCTCACAGCAGCTGTTTTTATCGACTGTAGCAGCATGTTTTCTTTTAATAAATGATCTATGTTTTTAAATCTGTGTGTGTGGTCTCATGTTTCTCACACAGAAAGAGACGAGATGAGGTTTGGTTGTCCTTTAACCTTCCTGTCGTCCTCTTGGGTCAAATTGACCCCATCTCTCTTTTGACTGTTTCTTCTTTCCTTCCTTCCTTCCTCTTTCTTTAAATTTTCCTTCGTTATTCCCCTCCTTCCCTCTTTCTTTGCCCACTTCCTTCCTTCCTTCCTCCTTCCCTTCTCTCCTTCCTTCCTCCCTCTTTCCCTCCCTCCTTACCTCCCTCCCTCCCTCCTTACTTCTTTCCTTCCTTCTTTCCTTCTTTCCTTCCTTCCTTCCTTCCTTCCTTCCTTCCTTCCTTCCTCCTGTCCTTCCTTGACCTGAGGACAACAGAAGGAGTATTGGTCCGTTTGAAGTGACGCAGCTGAGCCAGCGACAAGTTGATGGATTGATTTTTTTTAATTCATTTTTATATCAAACACAATTAAAGCTGAGCGTCAGGAAATCCCTCCTCAGCAAAGAGCTCAACATGATGCAGCGTCCACACTGCGGAGGAAGAGGGAGAGGAAGGAAGAAGAGGAGGGAAATTCAGGTGAAAGTGAAACCATCCAGATCAGATACGTGTTTATATTCTCTAAACACGTTTTCCTTCTGAGCACTCAGCTCTGTAACAGCAGACAACTGAAGCTGCACTGATCAGAGCCGTGGTGTGAATGTGAATACGTGTGTGTGTGTGTGTGTGTATGTGTGTGTGTGTGAGAGAAGATGAGATAAATAGTGGTGGAAAAGAGCAAACAGTGAACTGCAAGAAGAAACTGCAGCAAAAACTACAATTTAAATAATGCTATTCCTCTTTAAATGACACACACACACACACACACACACACACACAGATACACACAGAGAGAAACACGCACACACACACACACACACACACACACAACTGGTTTCTGATAAAATAATCTGCTTACGTACCACTGCAGATGTGCCTGTGTGTTTCTCTCTCTCTCTCTCTCTCTCTGTGTGTGTGTGTGTGTGTGTGTGTGTGCGTGTTTCTCTCTGTGTGTATCTGTGTGTGTGTGTGTGTGTGTGTGCGTGTGTGTGTGTTAGAGCAGTACGGGGGGGCAGCAGCAGATTTATAGAAATAATCCTTCATTTCTCATCTGTGCTGCAGCTTAGAGACTAGAAAGCAGAGGAGGCTCACCTTGATCACTCAGTGTGTGTGTCAGCAGCTTATAATGATGTAAGAGGAGTGTGTGTGTGTGTGTGTGTGTGTGTGTGTGTGTGTGTGTAAGAATCAAACAATAAACAGGAATATAACAGGAAAAAATGAGGTAGTTCGTAGCTCTGACTGCTTGGTTTAAAGATAATCATTTTGTTCCTTCAGCTGTGTTTCAAATCAAAAACCTCACTGGCCACCGTAGTTTTACATCATTCTGTGTTCTCCTTCACAACACCTGCTCACATTCCCGACAGCGTTTCAACAAAAAGACGAACACAAAGACACGATTAACAAAATGTTTTAAGCCACTAAAGTGAAAATACTCGTTCTAAAGCCAGAAAAGAAAACGTTAAAGCAGGTTAGTTATTCAGATTTACATCATTTAGTCTGTAAAATCAGACCTGAAATATGATGTTGATCCTAACCCTTTATTGGGCAAATAATTATATTTGGTAACTTCAGTAAATATCCCAAAATATCCTTCCTTCCTTCCTTCTTTCCTTCCTTCCTTCCTTCCTTCCTTTCCTTCCTCCCTGCCTTCCTTTCTTCCCTTCCTTCCATCTGTCCTTCCTCCCTCCATCCTTCTCTCTTTCTTTCCTCCCCCTACCTTCCTTTCTTCCTTCTTTCCTCCGTCCTTCCTTCCTTTCCTTCCTTCCATCTGTCCTTCCTCCCTCCCTCCTTCTCTCCTCCCTTCCTTCTTTCCTTCCTTCCATCTGTCCTCCCTCCCTCCTTCCCTCCTCCCTCCCTCTTTCTCTCCTCCCTTCCTTCTTTCCTTCCTCCATCCCCCTTTCTTCTTCCTTCCTTCTTTCTTCCCTTCCTCCCTCCCTCCTTCTCTCTTTCTTTCCTCCCCCCCACCTTCCTTCCTTCCTTCCTTCCTTCCTTCATTCCTTCCTTCCTTCCTTCCTTCCTTCCTTCCTTTCAATGAGTGTCCTATAAAGGGTTAATATCCAAGAGCCTGGGATGACCAAGTCTAAAAATGAAAGATATTCAGTTTACTGTCATGAAACACAAGAAAAAAACTGCAAATCAACACCTCTGATAAACTGGAAACATCAGTTTTCCTCTTTAGAAATTACTATAAATGACCAAATACCAGCTGATTTAATCTGTTTAATCACTGCAGCTGTGGTCTGTGTGTGTGTGTGTGTGTGTGTGTGTGTGTGTGTGTGTGTGTGTGTGTGTGTGTGTGTGTGTGTTAGGGTTTGATTCCTACAAACTGAGACTCAGACACCATAAATACACATCTCACTACATACTTTAGTTTACAGAGAAACAATAAGGCACAAAAAACCCTAAAATATAGAGCCAAGGAAGGAAGGAAAGGAGGAAAGAAAGGAGGACGGAAAGGAGGAAGGAAAGGAGGGAGGGGGGAAGGAAGGTAGGAGGGAGGGAGGAAAGGGAGGAAGGAAGGAAGGAAGGAAGGAGGGAGTGATGAAGGAAGGAAGGGAAGATAGTGGGGGAAGGAAAGAAAGAGAGAAGGAGGGAAGGAGTAAAAGGAGGGAGGGAGGAAAAGAAGGAAGGGAGGAAGGAAGGAAGGAAGGAAGGAAGGAAGGAAGGAAGTAGGGAGGAAAAGAAGGACTGTGATAATGAACTGTGAAAGTGTCACCTGAAGCATTAATAGTTAAGAATGAAAAAAGTGTGTCCAAACTTTTGACTGGTCCAGAAAAAAGAGCCAAAGATAAAAATAAATGTCTGTTTTCTTTTTTTATTTTCTATTAAATTATTTTATAAGCTGTTAAATTAATCCTTTGGGTCGTTTGGTTCTGACACACAGAGGCTGGAAACCATGAAGACAGAAACACAATATTTACCACCTTTATCCACTTCTCCTGCTCATCACTGGTTACGTCACAGCTCAATGCCGCCATCTAGTGGCCATAACCTGAATTACCGCTGTGGTTTCTGCTCCTCAGAGATGAAGCTGCAGAAAAACATTAAATAGACTTCAGACGATTTTCTGAAGTTAAACGAGAGTTGACACACATCAGATATTCCTTCCTCCCTCTCTCCTTCTCTCTTTCTTTCCTTCCTCTCTCTTTCCTCCCTTCCTTCTTTCCTTCCTTCCTCTCTCTTTCCTCCCTTCCTTCTTTCCTTCCTCCATCCCCTTCTTCAATCCTTCCCCTTTTCATCCTTCCTTCTGTCCTTTCCTCCCTCCTTTCCTGCCTTCCTTCCTTCCCCTTTTCATCCTTCCGTCTGTCCTTCCTTCCTCCCTCCCTGCTTCTTTCCTTCCCTCCTACCTTCCTTCCTTTTTTCCTCTGTCCTTCATTCCTTCCTTCTTCCTCCCTTCCCCCTTCTTCCTTCCTTCTATCCTTCCATCCTCCCTGCTTCTTTCCTTCCCTCCTACCTTCCTTCCTTTTTTCCTCTGTCCTTCATTCCTTTCCTTCCTCCCTTCCTCCCTCCTTTCCTTTCCTCCCTCCTTTCCTTCCTTCTTCTTCCCTTCCCCCTTCTTCCTTCCTTCTGTCCTTCCTTCCTCCCTCCCTGCTTCTTTCCTTCCCTCCTACCTTCCTTCCTCCCTCCCTCCCTCCCTCCCTCCTACCTTCCTTCTTTCCTTGGTCCTACCTTCCTCCCTCCCTTCCTTCCTTCCTCCCTTCCTTCCTTCCTTCCTTCCTTGACTCAAGGACAACAGGAGGGTTAAATCATAAAACAATGACCAATGAATGATCACTACAGCACAAAGTGACATCATTCATTCATGTGTTTTGTCTGATTTTACGACATAAAACCTAAAAATATTACAAAGTTTTAATGTGAGAAGAAGAAATGAACAAATTTAAGAATCTGGAATCATCATTATCATGGTTTTTCTTGTTGTATTTTTCTTGAAAAAAAAACGCTTAAATGATTCAGTTCAATCTTAATATTTGCAGAACTGTGTTAATTCCACTTTGGCGGAGTTACTATGATTTAATTATTACGTGTTTATTAATTAACATCAACTCTTTCACTCTTAATCAGAGGAGGATGTTATTCTCTGGGTTTACTACCATTAAAATAATCTATGATGCAGCTCCAGTTCTGGCCTGATTTGAGTTCAAATGAGTTAATCAGCAACAGTCCAGCAGTAGTAGGTCGTTGTTATTCACTGTGTGCGGCTGATGACATCACGACCTCTGTGAGCTGCTGTGTGTGTGTGTGTGTGTGTGTGAGAGAGCCGAGCGTCCTGCTGCAGTGCAGAGAGACGCGCTGAATACCAAGAGCTCTGAATCCTGGAGAACAGCGTGTTTGTGAGGGGAGCCGAGCCGTGAACGCTGCAGCCATCTGTCACCATCACACACACACACACACACACACACACACACACTTCACATACACCCATTTGTATAGCTATCTAAGCTATCTGCAGTGACATAATGCATTATATTAAAGTGAACTTAAACAATTCTAACCTTTTTAAATTCCTTATTAATCTCAAATTGTTTTATCACAGTGTTAGCCGTACACACACACACACACACACACACAAAGTTATATAAACACAAATGAATAAAAAAACCTTAGAAAAGCAGCAAATCTTCACTTTTTCAAAGCTGGAAACAGCAAACAGCTCATGTTTTGCTTAAAGAATCATTAAAACGATGATTTGATGATCAAAGTTGTCAATTAATTTTCTGTCATTCCACTGATGGATTAATCTTCCTGTCGTCCTCCTGGGTCAAACTGACCCCGTCTGTTTTGACTGTTCCTTCCTTCCTCCCTTCCTTCCTTCCGTCTGTCCTCCTTCTCTCCTTCTTTCCTCCCTCCATCCCCTTTTCTTCCTTCCTTCCCCCTACCTCCTTCCTTCCTTCCTTCCTTCATCCCCTTTCCTTCCTTCCTTCCTTCCTTCCTTCCTTCCTTCCTTCCTTCCTTCCTTCCTTCCTTCCCTCATCCCCTTTCCTTCCTTCCTTCCTTCCTTCCCTCCATTCCTTCCTTCCCTCCATCCCCTTTCCTTCCTTCCTTCCTTCCTTCCTTCCTTCCTTCCTTCCTTCCTTCCATCCCCTTTCCTTCCTTCCTTCCTTCCTTCCTTCCTTCCTTCCCTCCATCCCCTTTCCTTCCTTCCTTCCTTCCTTCCTTCCCTCCATCCCCTTTCCTTCCTTCCTTCCTTCCTTCCATCCCCTTTCCTTCCTTCCTTCCTTCCCTCCATCCCCTTTCCTTCCTTCCTTCCCTCCATCCCCTTTCCTTCCTTCCTTCCCTCCATCCCCTTTCCTTCATTCCTTCCTTCCTTCCTTCCTTCTCTCTTTCCTCCCCGTACCTTCACCCCTTCCTTCTTTCCGTCATTCCTCTTTTCCTTTGATGGTGATACAGCAGTTACATTTATTTCTTCCTGAGTAACACAAACATACAAATGATCAACTTTACTTTGTAAAAACACAAAAACAGGAAATAAGAAACATGTGAAAAGATTAGAAACAGATGAGTTATCCTGTAAATGAGCTTTTTATTGTGGCTATTTAGTAAAGCGCTGAACTGTCAGCTGTTTGTCCTCCATTCTGTTCACATACAACCAGAGCTGCAACTATTAGTCCATTCATTGATTACCCATCAACACTAAATCAGCACTTCATCATCATTTTAGTCATTTTGAAGCTTTTCTTTGTCTGACATGATAATAAACTGAATATTTGATGTTCTGGACTTTAGTTCAGACAAAATGAGACATTTAAAGACGCTGCCTTTGACTCTGTCCGATTACAACCAGCATTTCACACAATTTACACTATTTCCTGATAAATTAAAGAGACAAAACTATGGGTTGATGAATGGATGAATCATCATGTTGACTGACAGCTGTACATGTACATCCAGTAGAAACACACATAAAAACATGTTGGTTTCTGAATCCACAATATGATTAAAAAAACAAGTAATTGAACAAGAAGCCAAAAAATCAAATAAGAGGAGAAAGAACAAAGTTCCTCTATAGGCCAGCAGATACTTAGGTGTGTTATAGTTAGTGGCAAAACTCTTCCAACACCCAAAAGCTTGGTCACAACTTGACGTTTCAGTAAACTTTGGTGGTGGTTTTCTCTCTGAGAGTTTCTGAGTTTCACTTTGAGTGTTGGACTTGAAAATTGACTGAGACTCATAAGAATCAAAGCCACGACCTCCGAACCTCTAAACAGTCCTCTGACAGACTGAGATATCTGCTCTGAGAAAATCAGCTTCTGTTTTACAGCTTTTTAAATGTGGATATATGTGACTGACTAACTAACTGTCAGTCATGTGGAAACCATGTTGGCTTTAGAAACTCTATTTACAACCAACCAGTGAGAGATCAGGTTGGTACTAAACAACATGAGAACGTTTCTCTGACAGGAGGAGACTCTCCTTCCTACAGGCGACACAGAGACACTGAGGAACCAGGATACCAGAACCTAAACCCAGCACACAGAGGTTCAGTGAATGTGGTGTTGAAGGTGTGGAGGTGGATCAGTGTGTCAGAGGAGACTCTGCAGAAGGACAGAGTGCCAGCAGGACAGTCCACAAACACTGCTACTCTGTTAGAGACAGAGGAGGAGGAAGAGAAGGAGGAGGAGGAGGAGAAGATGGATGTTTTTCTCTTATTGTGCCGGACAGAGTAACCATTAACATCAGAGCAGTTCAGACACCAGGACTGACCATTCTTCCCAAACTTGCTGTCATCACTGTCTCCTTTCCTACTGATTCCTCTGTAAGTCACTGATATATCAACTCTTCTTCTCCACTCAACCTCCCAGTAACAGCGACCAGTCAGATCATTTCTACACAGCAGCTGAGGCCAGGCATCAAATCTGTCTGGATGATCAGGATATGACTGATCCCTCATCACATATGTCACCTTCCTGTTGTTGTCAGACAGTTTGAGGTATCCGTTCACTGTGTTTAGATCCAGTTCCAGTTCACAGAAATCTGATGGAGAGAACGAGACACAATACAGCTGCAGTTATTGATGACGATATCATCTTCATCATCAGTAGGATGTGAATGAGTGATGTCAAAGTTTGATGAATGAAATGAAAAGCACACTCACACTTCTTCAGACCTGGTGTCAACCATCGGTCTCCAGCAGGCTGCAAGCTGAAAGGAGGAGGGGGGTCAGAGCAGCATGTTCTCTTTCAGCATGCTAATATGGAGGTTACATAGCTCTACTCTACTGTTTTATTATTCTGTTCTAATGTGGGGTTAGGCTTTCATACACTTTGATCCAATCTGAATCCACTATCCCAATCCTTCTGAAACATTTACAGGAAACATCAGTTAGAAAGAAGAAAACGTCAAAGATTCAGTTGAGATCTGTGATCAGCTCTGACAGAGAAAATGTTTCCAGCTCTTCCTTCTCTTATCACACATTGTCTGTTCATACCTGAGAGTGTCCAGTCTCCAGTGTGGATCCTCCAGTCCAGCAGACAGGATCTTCTCTCCTGAGTCTCCTGGATGATTGTAGCTCAGGTCCAGCTCTCTCAGATGGGAGGGGTTGGAGCTCAGAGCTGAGGCCAGAGAAGCACAGCCTTCCTCTGTGATCAGACATCCTGACAGGCTGCAAACACACAAAACAACACACACATCACACAGTGTGAGAGTACTGCTGTGTGCAGTAACATACAACAACAAACTGTCTCCAAACTAACTCATTAAAAGATGAAGTGAATAAGGGAACTCCAGAAAGTTGAGCATCCAGCCAGATGGGAAAAGTTAGCAGCTGAGGGAAGATTCAGCAGCATGTTTTTACCTCGTCATTGTGATCCAAATGTTCAAAACATTCTAATGTGTTAATGAAGAGTGAAGCTTTTGCCAAAAGGAAGACCAAAGACGCACTTTTATCACAGTGCTGTGTCAACTTTTCAGGTTTTTTCCACAAAATCAAGGAGCCTCCTGATATAAAATGTGACTTCACAGAGGTCATCAAAGTCTCCACCAGACAGACTAGTCTGCTCTTTAGCCTGAAACTACTGCTCGAGGAACCCTGTGAATACTTGGCTGTGCAGCTCCAACAGTTTTTACACACATTTAGAAGAAATCTGGGGAACTCTCAATTTAACAGCTCTGCTAATTTGGCTTTGTTGTGTAAGTTTTGGAAAACTCCAGTCTAACTCTTTTATGCCTTTGTGTCAGCAGTGCCATAGGCTGCAAATTCTTGATAATGTTGCACACAGTGGACACAGGAACATTCAGATCTCTGGAGATGGACTTGTAGCCTTGAGATTGTTTATGTGTTTGCAGAATTTTGGTTCTGAAATCCTCAGATAACTCTTTGCTCTTCTTTCTTGTCTCCATGCTCAGTGTGGCTCACACAGGCACACAAAGGTATTGGCAGCAATTTTTCCTCAGGAAAATGTGAAGTACAAACAGGATCACACAAGTAAAGAACTCATTATTGTAGCTGCAGTATTGTTAAAAATGTTCAACGGTATCTGGTTAACATAGATTGCTTTTCTTATACACAACACACTGAGAGCCTGGTGGACATATGAGGAGAACATCTACAGCTTCAGAGGGAACCAAACACCCACAGCTCTGAAGATGAAACTCAGTTGGTTGCTGTGATGGAGCCTTTTTAAAAGACATGATTGTTATTGAAGGTGTAAAAGGAGGACAACATAAATACTGTTTTCATGTCAGAACTTCCCCATATTGCTTATTTTATTACTTGATGTATTGTCTCAAAACATTAAAGTGACACTGAACTTGTTGAGTATCAGGCCTCAATAAGCAGGCAAGAAATTAGACTTTGAAAATGTTCAATTAGTAATCTTCTTCTTCTTCCAGGCTTAATGTTTGTGTTCTGAAATAATTCACATTTTAAATATTCATCTGTTGAACATGTTGATGAATCCTGACCTGAGAGTTTCCAGCGTACAGTGTGGACTCTCCAGTCCAGCAGAAAGCTGCTTCACTCCTGAATCCTGCAGTTTGTTCTTACTCAGGTCCAGATCTCTCAGACTAGAGGACTGGGAGCTGAGAACTGAGGACAGAGCTACACAACTTCTCTCTGAGAGGTCACAGCCACTCAGCCTGGAAAGACAAGTTAAATGGGACATACTCTGTGACGGACATGTAATTATTAAACTCACATGATATCAAAGCAAAGAGCAGTTTCTCTTTCTCAGTTCATATATGTGTGCTGTAAAGTCTATGAAGTTCAGTCAAGGAAATAAAAATAAAAATAAATTATTTAAAAATAAAATAAACTGGAAAATTCAAATATTTTCTTTCCTATGAAAAAAAAATGTTGGTAAAAAAACACATCTGCCTTTCTAATTTTCAGATTTTTGATTTGCAGAACTTCATAATTTAGAAGATATGTCATATATATGTCAAAGACAAACTGTGACTTGATCCGACCTGAGAGTTTCCAGTGTACAGTGTGGACTCCCCAGTCCAACAGACAGCTGCTTCAGCCCTGAATCCTGCAGGTCGTTGTAACTCAGGTCCAGATCTTTCAGACTAGAGGACTGGGAGCTGAGAACTGAGGACAGAGCTGCACAGCTTCCCTCAGCGAGGTCACAGTCAGCCAGTCTGGAGATACAATAATGAGGAAGAATGTAAATAATCTTCTTTTAAAATGTTGATTCGAGACTGTTTGTGACACTAACTATAAATTCTCTTGTCGACACAGGCTTAAATCTTTGTTGTTCTATTCCAAAAATGTTGCAGATGTGACCGTTAACTATGAATGAATCAATAATCAACAGACCTGTGATTCTTAAAAATCAAAATATCAAAGCAAAGGTTAGTTTCTCTGTCTCATGCAGACTGTAAAGTGTTCTGTAAAGTAAAGCTGAATGAGAGAAAGATAAACTGGAAAATTCAAACATTTTCTTTTCCTGTGAAAAATAAAATCTGGCTGATAATCGAGAGGCAAAAACCTACAGTTTAGAAAACAAATCTCACAAACAAAGTATATCATGATCTGACCTGAGAGTTTCCAGTGTACAGTATGGACTCTCCAGTCCAACAGACAGCTGCTTCACTCCTGAATCCTGCAGGTTGTTGTAATTCAGGTCCAGATCTCTCAGACTAGAGGACTGGGAGCTGAGAACTGAGGACAGAGCTGCACAGCTTCTCTCTGAGAGGTCACAGCCGCTCAGTCTGGAGATACAATAATGAAGACAATAAAGATTTTTGGTGAGAATTAAAATTACGATTCTTGATTCTTGTTGATGGTGGATATAAATTATTTTCTCAACACTGGTTTAAATGTTTGTTGTTCTATTCTAAGCATGTATCAGTTAAAGATAATCAAATGTCCAACATACAAGTAATGTTTTAAATCACAATGTCACAGCAAATATCAGTTTCTCTATCTCAGCCACAGTTCTTATATATGTGCTGTGGATTGTACAAAGCTGAATCAAAGAAAGATAAACTGGAACATTTTATTTCCTGTGAATAATACAATTCTGTTGGAAATATTTTGTGAATCAGAAATCCTGACACTGGAGAAGCAGAACTTCATAATTTAGAAGAATATCTCAAAGACAAACTGTGACTTGATCTGACCTGAGAGTTCCCAGCGTACAGTGTGGACTCTCCAGTCCAGCAGAAAGCTGCTTCACTCCTGAATCCTGCAGGTTGTTATTATTCAGGTCCAGATCTCTCAGACTAGAGGACTGGGAGCTGAGAACTGAGGACAGAGCTGCACAGCTTCTCTCTGAGAGGTTACAGGCACTCAGCCTGGAGAGACAATAATAAACAAGACATTAAATAAACTTTGTTAAAAATGTGATTCTGACGTTTGGTGAAAAAAAACATCTCTTCTCAACACTACTTTAAATCTTTGTTGTTCTATTCTAAACATGTTGCAAACATGATTAAATGACAGAATCAAAAATAAGTAGACATGTAAAGCATAGGTCAGTTTCACTATCTCAGCCAGAGTTCATATATGTGTGCCGTAAAGTATACAAAGCTGAATCAAAGACCTGAGAGTTTCCAGTTCACAGTATGGACTCTCCAGTCCAGCAGAAAGCTGCTTCACTCCTGAATCCTGCAGGTTGTTGTTACTCAGGTCCAGCTCTCTCAGACTAGAGGACTGGGAGCTGAGAACTGAGGACAGAGCTGTACAGCTTCTCTCTGAGAGGTTACAGGCACTCAGCCTGGAGAGGAAAAACAATAAGAACTTATTTATTTTTATGCCATTTTGAAAAGACAGCAGGATATTAAAATAATCTATCTGTGTGTACTTACAGAGCTTTGTTGGAGGCTTTGACCACTGGCAGCAGCCTCAGAAGAGCCTTCTCTGAAGCAGAGTATTTCTTCAGGTCAAACACGTCCAGATCTTCTTCTGATGACAGTAAGATGAAGACCAGAGCTGACCACTGAGCAGGAGACAGTTCATCTGTGGAGAGACTTCCTGATCTCAGATACTGTTGGATCTCCTCCACTAGAGAATGATCATTCAGTTCATTCAGACAGTGGAACAGATTGATGCTTCTCTCTGCAGACAGATTCATACTGATCTTCTTCTTGATGTACTCGACTGTTTCCTGTTTGGTCTGTGAGCTTCTTCCTGTCTGTGTCATTAGACCTTGTAGGAGAATCTGATTGGTCTGCAATGAAAGACCCAGGAGGAAGCGGAGGAACAAGTCCAGGTGACCATTTGGACTCTTTAAGGCCTCGTCCACAGCACTCTGGTAGAAACATGTTGATTCAGGCTCAGATTTGCTTTTAAAGACTTTTGACAACCAGGATGTTTTTTCTGCCAGCAGATTGACTCCTGACTTGATGAATGTCAGATGGACATGAAGAGCAGCCAGAAACTCCTGAACACTCAGATGGACGAAACAGAACACAGTTTCTGAAAACATCCCACAGTCCTCCTTTTTAAAGATCTGTGTGAACACTCCTGAGCACATTGAAGCTGCTCTGATATCGATGCCACACTCTCTCAGGTCTGATTCATAGAAGATCAGGTTGCCTTTCTGCAGCTGCTCAAAAGCCAGTTTTCCCAGAGACTCAATCATCTTCCTGCTCTCTGGACTCCAGTGTGGATCTGTATGAGCTTTTCCATCATACTTGATGTTCTTCACTTTGCATTGAAGCACCACAAAGCGGAGATACATCTCAGTCAGGGTCTTGGGCAGCTCTCTTCCTTTTCTGCTTTTCAACACATTCTCCAGAACTGTAGAAGTGATCCAGCAGAAGACTGGGATGTGGCACATGATGTGGAGGCTTCGTGATGTCTTGATGTGGGAGATGATGGTGTTGACCTGCTTCTCATCTCTGAATCTCTTCCTGAAGTATTCCTCCTTCTGTGGGTCAGTGAACCCTCTGACCTCTGTCACCATGCTGACACACTCAGGAGGGATCTGATTGGCTGCTGCAGGTCGTGTGGTTATCCAGAGGCGAGCAGAGGGAAGCAGTTTCCCCCTGATGAGGTTTGTCAGCAGCACATCCACTGAGGTGGACTCTGTAACATCAGTCAGGATCTCAGTGTTGTGGAAGTCCAGAGGAAGTCGACACTCATCCAGACCGTCAAAGATGAACACAACCTGGAACTCTTCAAACCTGCAGATTCCTGCTTCTTTGGTTTCAGTAAAGAAGTGATGAACAAGTTCCACCAAGCTGTACTTTTTCTCTTTCACCACATTCAGCTCTCTGAAAGTGAATGGAAACGTGAAGTGTATGTCCTGGTTAGCTTTGTCTTCAGCCCAGTCCAGAGTGAACTTCTGTGTTAAGACTGTTTTCCCAATGCCAGCCACTCCCTTTGTCATCACTGTTCTGATTGGTTCATCTCTTCCAGGTGAGGCTTTAAAGATGTCTTCTTGTCTGATTGTTGTTTCTGGTCTGTCTGGTTTCCTGGATGCTGTTTCAATCTGTCTGACCTCATGTTCATCATTGACCTCTGTAGTCCCTCCCTCTGTGATGTAGAGCGGGGTGTAGATCTGATTCAGAAGGGTTGGGTTTCCTGCTTTAGCGATTCCCTCAAACAGACACTGGAACTTCTTCTGCAGGTTAGACTTGACTTTGCACTGGCACGCAACAAGAATCTCTGAATGAAGAAACAACAATTGACAGAAATGTTAATACCACACCTTTCCTACATCACAAATTTTGTTGGATGGTTCTTAAACTGACAATCTATCATTTACTCCCACTTTTCACAGTAGTTGCTCAGGTTTTTGGATTTAGTTTTCAAAATGTATTGCACAGCTACTTCTGTCACTTTTCATGTGAGCAACCAAGTGCAACACCACGAATCCCTCCAGTTTCTTACAATGCACACCTTTATCCACATATTTAACAACTATCATTTTCCACCCCCCATCTCCCTTCTTTCACCTTTCCATGACTTACCTTTAGGTTCTGGGAGGTGGGACAAACGTTCCACTAGATCATTCTGATTGATCTTCCCTAAAATCATTCTGGTCACTTTAATGGTCTTTATACAGTAGCTCTTGAACATCAGATCCAGTGTGTCCATTCTGTCTGCTTTCTCCAGGTGACTCTTAGGGATTGATTCGAAGCCTTCAAGTACTCCCCGCTGACACAGGTACCACTGGAATTTTTTAAATTGCTCAGATCCCAAATCCTCCAAACACTCCAAGAGGACCTCTGTAGGTATCACCACCTTTTGTGGTGCTAAGATCTAAAAGGAATGACAAAAATATTTATTTAATTAACAATTACAAAGTGAATTTTACTACATTATAAAAACTGAAGTATTGATTAATATTATTAAAAAGATGGAACTGGAAAAGCAGGTTATCTGATCTAAACTATATGGACAAAAGTATTGGGACCTGCCCATTATGACAACAGGAGCTTTTATGACATTCTAAATCATAAACCTATTCTAAACCATTCTAAATCCGTAGGCATTAATATAGAGTTGGTCCCCTTTTGTAGCTAAAATAGCTTCCACTCTTCTGGGAAGGTGGGCTGGGAGAAACAGTGGGACCATCATTATTTCATGTGTTATTGGTCTCTTCATGTTTGGTCTTTTTTTCTTGTCTTATTTAAATATATTATGTGAATGAATCTCCTCCATCATTTGCTTTAGTCATTTGTCTTTGATCTAAAATATTTACATTTTAAATGATGGACACTTGTGTTAATAGTGGTGCCATAAATACTCTGCTTTGTGTCAGTTACTTTAAGCTATATGAACATACAGTATGTGTGTGTATAACTGCTAAATTGAATGCATCAGATGGTATTTTGTAAGTGTTGGAACTTAGAGGAGAGTTTAACAAACATCCAGCAGGTGGTGCTAACGCAAATACATGGAAATGAAGGAGCCTGATGTGCATCATTTGGACGTTATGTTATGTTATTGTGCAGGACAGATGATTTGTCATGATTGATGTCGACTTTGTAGACTCAGAAACAACCTGAAAGTCCTGTAAAATCAGCAGGATGTAATGTTTACAGTGTGACAACAGAGCTGCTTAAAGATGATAGCCTCTTTTTTCCATCTCTGGTAAAGGCAAATCTGAAGTCAATGATTAAAACCATATATGATCAGAAAGGCAAGAAGTTATATTTGACATTTTGAGTGCAGTGAAGTCATTTTGAGTTCTGTGATGTTTGGACAATCCAGCAACCTTCCAAACCCAAATCTTACACCCATGAGTTAAAGCAAAATGTAAGTACAAAGTAGTCAAAGTGTTGAGCTCAGCACACAGTGACGTTAAGCTCCTGGTGGAAGCACCATCCAGTTGTTTGATAGATTGGAGCACACTGACCTGTATGTCGGAGCTGTTGGGCTCCTCGCTGGATGAGGCCATTTTTTCTCTTTGTCCAGGTTGCTGGTCTAGTTGTCTGGGTTCTTGTTTTCCACCTCCATTACACACTTGTTCTGTATTTCTACATGTTGTCCCCCTGAACTTCCTCTGCCTGAGTAAAACAATAAAAAGATGATAAAGAAGTGAACGTTTGTCTGTAACTGCTTCTCTAAATCAGTTTGTCTGAACTCTGGGACTCCCCGGCTCTGTTCACCTCAACATCCTCTTTTCCCACAGTGCACACAAACCTCCTAACTAGAAAAACACAACAACTTTTCATTAATCTAGTATCAAAATATATCAACTATCAAACATCATCCAACCTTAAAACTAGTTTTAACATCAGATTTAAGCCTGTTTGGTTTCATATAAGAAATGAACTGTCAGAAATTCAAGTTGAAGATGCTTGAAACTGGATTATTTGTCTCTAAAGTGGCCTCCATTTAAGAGTTTATGAGTTGTGGCGTCTTTAATCTCTTTGAATCCACTTTTCAGACTCGTTTCTGCTTATTTTGAGCTGAAAAACAGACTGAATACTTTACTGAGACAAATGAAGAGCAGTTACCTTGAAACAAGTCTAATAATCTACAGTGCAGTTGCTGCCTGACGGGAGGATCAGAAACATTTAAACTATTGAGGAAGCTGTTCAGTGGATGTTTTAGGTTGAATGGCTCACAGCTCATAGCATGGACAGTTAGCTTGACATGAGACCATATATGGAGTTGTTATAGATCATGTTACAGGAAGCAGGTCTGCAGATAGAGAAGTGTTAGTGTGAGCTGTTTAATGTGCTCCTCTCTTGCTGCAGAGCTCAGGGAGCCTGTTTGAAACACTTTAGTGATTTACTAAAGGCAGCTGGACTGTAAAACAATACTGTGTCTCTGTCTTTCTCACCTAACTAGACACGCTTATATTTCAGCTGCTACCATAACACTAACCTCTGCTGTGTAAAATTAGGATTTTTATTCTTATTATTTATGATTCATGCTTGATTCCAGTAAATCAATCATTTAACAACATGTAGATTTATCCTCCAACATGAGAGCTCTTCAAACTTTGTGATTAAATAAAAACATCAGACAGCAAGAAACAGAAAGCCTGAAGTTACTAAAGAAAAAGTTAAAGTATGAAATAAAGCAAACTTACAGTTAACAGTCCAAACTGCTGAAGACAAAGACTCTCCACTCCACGGCTGTCACAAAGAGTTTTTATCACAGGTGAGTTGTTTCCTGATAGTCAAAGCTCCACCTGTAGAGGAGGCGGGACTCACTATATGACCACAGTTCATGGATGTTGTGCTATATTTATTGTATTGATGGTTTTTCAGTGTTTAACTGCGTGCTGTTAGAAAAAAATAATCATCATGACGTTCATGTGAAGAGAAGCTGAATGTTACATTTACATTCATGAGATTTAACACATTTAACTGACGTGGTAAAACGTGGTTTACAAAGTTTGATCAAATTTGGAAACCCTTTTGGTCTTATTTCATCTCTTTGACACCCAACGAGTTCTCCTCCCTAATTCAAGGCTATAATGGTTACATGGATTGATAAAAATGTTGGCCTTGAGATAATCTACGTGTTTTTTGGTTTGTAGGTATGTTTGCTTGTTTCTTGTAGTTGTCTTAACTTTGGTGTTTTTCTTGATGCAGTAGTTTTTTTTTCTGTGTGCACGTGTCTTTTATTTGGTTTCCTACACTTTGTATGTCCAGTTTTTGCCACTTACTTATTTTTCACAACTGCTACGTTTAGTGCTTATGATGTACACGATAGGCAAGGGCTGTTGTCTTCAGTCAACTTCTTACTTTTATATTATTTGTTCTTTTTAGTCTAGGTGCCAGAGGTTGAGGGAGGGCTGGGTTAATTTTGATGACCAACATTTTGATTGTTTGATTGGGGGAAAAAATCAATAAAGAGAGCTATCAAAAAAAAACAAAACGTGGTCTAAAGAAACTCCATCCAACAACAACACATTCATTATAAATTACTTTATCCAGCTGGAATAATTAGTGATTCATTTCCCACAAACTAGAGAAAACCATGAAATCAAACTCCACTTACTGAACTCTGTCTCATGAACTCTGCAGCTCTGTGTAGAAAAGCAGATGTTACGACCCCGATAAGACCTAGGAGTGAGGGAAGTAACGAGCAAAACAATTTAACAAAAAGTATACTGTAACGACCTGTTACTGTTATGAGTTAAGGTGATGTTAATGTGTTAATTACATGTTGAGAAGTGTACGAGCAGGTAGGGGGCGGGGTGCGAGCATGAGAGGAAGGTGTGTGTGTCTGAGCGAGGCTGCAAGCGGGAGCTGGAAAGATAGAGATCGGTTTATGCTGCTTTGTTGGCGTGGTCACGGCCTACAGTGGCCAGTTCCGTTTTATTAATAAGCGAGTTTGAGCAATAACACTGTCTGTTGCTTACACGTCTGCCAGGACGCTACAATACTAATAAGGCACCAGAGATCAGTTAACTGCAAGGCAGTTCTTTATTAACGGCCAAACCCAAAATAAGCTCCCAAATAAGGGAAGCCGATTTATGAATGATGATGAGGCAGTCAAATCACGCCTCTGGACAGAAACACTAGACACTGGACACGCGCACACAGCTCCGATCGGCACGCTACCGGAAGGCCAACTGCCCCGGCACCAGCTTTCCATGGGTTCTTAAACGCCAGACCTGATGTGCCACAGCTGTGTCAATCAGCAGAGGGAGGAGGGTGGTACCTGGTGACAAGAAAAAGGAAAAACAAGGAAACCGCACTAAACACCACACAGAATGTAACACTAGCAACCGACACATCTTTATCTCTTCACAATTAAAGTATACAGTCTGACTGGTTGGACTGAGTCTCAGAGTAAATATATTAAAGTATTATTTAGACATGAAAGTGTTGTGATAAGGTTTATGGTGAAATGCTTCTAGTTCCTCTAGTCATAACAAGCTGTGTTACTGTTACTGTGTGTGTCAGCAGCCTGAGGGTGAAGTGTAGGTTGAAGATAACCTGTTCTAAAAAGTGTCCCTACTGTTCCCCTGTGTTTGATGGTAGCAGGGACGGCTGATGCAAATATCTCTGAAAGAGTTCTTCTGCATGATGATAAACTTCCTCATGTGAACACACAAACACTCTGTTGATGAATCACTGACAAACATTAACATCAACTAATCAGTCTGATCAGTTCATCCACTGTAAAACATCTTTAGCTTTAATATCATTAACCGGACAAACCCTTCTCTATAAACTCATTATCATCTATAAGAATAATTATTGATTAATGATCAGTAGCCTACAGTTATAATGTATCTAGTATCTACTCCCCGGAGTTGTCTGTGCTTTCTGGTCTCACAGGTAATCTGGGCCTGTAGACGTCCGGATGACAGATTCTAGTCACGGACCTTCAATGTGCTTCTCTCTCCTCTCCTCTTCCTCTCTCTCCTCTCCTTCCCAACCGGTCTAAGGTTTCTTCCTGTTACAAGGGAGTTTTTTCTTGCCACTTTTGCTCATGTGGGAATGTTGGGTCTCTTTAAAGTTAAAACCTGAAGAGTTCGGTTTAGACCTGCTCTATGTGTAAAGTGCCTTGCGATAACTCTGTTGTGATTTGGCGCTATACAAATAAAGATTGATTGATTTAAATGTGGAGTGTTACTCTTCATTGATGGACGCTTTGGCGCCATCTAGTGGTAAAAAGATAAAACTGCTGTCAACTGTCGGCTCAGAGGAGGAGCAGACAGATTGGGTCCAGGGGGGCAGACACCCTCTCTACATTTAAGAGTAGGCTTCCTTTTTGATAAAGCTTATAGTTAGAACAATCAGCAGCCTCCACTCATCTACTTTCATCCTGTCAATGAAAACCAGCCGACGAGAAGCAAAGCTGTAAAATAAAGATATGTTAAGTTACTGCACAGTTAAAACACACAGCAGACAGAGCTGAGTGCAGTAGAGGAGACACATTAAACCAAAACCAGAACTTTATCCTCGTCTTCCATCAAACTGCTCGTTCTAGTTTTTACTCTGAAATGTTCAGAAAACAAAATGAAACCACAAAAAAACTGTAAAAACACAAAGTTCTTTATTTACAAACTGTAAACTGTCAAACACTCAACAACACTTCCCCAAAAAGGCTTAAAAAAATATATCCAGACCTCGTTGTTATTTACTGAATATGTACAAATCATAACAGGTGGTGAATGAGATGAACACGTTTTAATCCACTTTCCTTTTTTTCTCTTTTTTTAAACAACATTTTTTTTATTTTGACAGTTATTAGTCGACAAAAGATAAACTTTCTCAGACTGGATGCACAAATGAAATATATCCTTTTTAAAATGTGAATTAATCCACAGTGTTTATTTCTTATAATAAATATAGAAACGTTTCCATCACTTCCTGCTGTACAGTGTTTGAAAGTTACTGGGAGGAGCTTTTATTGTGTGTTGATTCTGGCGCCCCCATGTGGACAGAAGTGGTAGTGCAGTCCCAGAATACAGATGGCACCATCACTTCACATTATAGGAGGAAGTCTTAACTAATGTGTGTATTTGTTTTAAAGTGAAGTGAAAGAAAGATGCTTACAGCTGTTTACAGGATGAATAAAAGTGATGATGTCATTTATCTATTAGTGGTTTTACAAGATGAATAAATGTAGTCTGGTGATGTTTTATTACAGTTCATACACCGAGGTTATATTAAAGGTTGAGTTCATGCTGAATTCAGCACCGTGGCGCCCTCCTGCAGGTGTGTGTGTATGTGTGTGTGTGTGTGTGTGTGTGTGTGTGTGTGTGGACGTAACTGCTGTGAAACTATCAGTAAACCATGTTTTATTGCTCAGATTCACAGCTTTGTTCTCATCTCTAACTCTCTCTCTTCTTCTCATCTTTTTAACCCTCCTGTTGTCCTCGAGTCAAGGAAGGAAGGGAGGAAGAAGGAAGGAAGGAACAAAGGTAGGAGGGAGGGAGGAAACAAGAAAGGAGGGAGGGAGGGAGAAAGGAAAAGAGGAAGGAAGGAAGGGAGGGAAGGAGAAAGGAAAAGAGGAAGAAGGAAGGAAGGGAGGAAAGAAGGAACAGTCAAAAGAGATGAGAGGACGACGACAGGAAGGTTAAACTTTATCATTATCAAACAGAAAAAGAGTCCTCTCACTGTCCTAAAAACATCTTCGTTCTCTTTAATGCCACAACGAACGATACCCGTCATGTAAACACAGACTCCTCCTGTCTCCTTTCTTCTGATTTTATTATTTGTGGGAATCTATAAAAATAATAACTACATAAAAACAGCCAATCAGCTCTCTGACGGTCAGACGGAGGCATCAGTATTAAACTGAGACTGTCTGATAACCGTTAAAAACTCCTTGTTGTTGCTTTAACCTTCCTGTTGTCCTTGAGTCAAGGAAGGAAGGGAGGATGGAAGGAAAGTAGGGGGGAAAGAAGGAGGGAAGGAAGAAAGGAAGGAAGGAAGGAAGGGAGGGTGGTATGGAGGGAGGGAGGGAAGGAAGGAAGGGAGAACAAAGGAAAGAAGGAAGGGAGGAAGGTAGGAGCGAGGGAGAAAGGAAAAGAGGCAGAAAAGAAGGAAGGAAAGGACAGAGGAAAGAAGGAAGGGAGGGAGGAAGGATGATGGAAGGAGGAAAGGAAGGAAGAAGGAAGGAAAAGAGGGTGGAAGGATGGAAGGGAGGAAGGAGGAAAGAAGGAAGGGAGGAAGGTAGGAGGGAGGAAGGTAGTAGGGAGGGAGAAAGGAAAAGAGGAAGGGAGGAAGGAAGGAAAGGACAGAGGAAAGAAGGAACAGTCAAAACAGACGGGGTGAATCTGACCCGGGAGGACGACAGGAAGGTTATAGTGGGTTTGATGTTTAGCAGATTAAACGTTTCAGTGATCATGATACAAACAGACGAGGGTTGTTTGAAGCATTTTTAAAAGATAATAAGATCATAATGCCCCGACTGAGCTGGTACGACAGTTAAAAAGAGTTCATTCAGTGAATACGTTGGGGACATGATGGCGGCTGCTTCGCCTCTTCATCATGACCACATCATCTTCATCAGCAGCCTTTTTTTAACTTCAAGTTTTAAAAAAAAAAAAAGTTTAAAATTCATCCCTTCATTTATTCCCACGCTGACAGAAGGCAGCGAGAAGAAAGTAAACGTAAAAGTAAAAAAGTAAAACCTTAATGTTCTTTTCTCTTTAAAATCAATCAGATTAAATATTAGTATTGGTAATAAATGATCATTAATGGTGTTACCGTTTGTTTTGCTGCCTTTTATCTTCATACTGATGGTTTTTTAACGACATTTAACTCTTTATTGGACAATTAATTATATTTGGTAACTTCTGTAAATATCCCAAAATATCCTTCCTTCCTTCCTTCCTTCCTTCTTTCCTTCCTTCCTTCCTCCCTTCCTTTCAATGAGTGTCCTATAAAGGGTTAAGAAGGAAGGTAGGGGGGAAGGTAGGGGGGAGAAAAGGAAGAGAGAAGGAGGGAGGGAGAAAGGAAAGAAGGAAGGAAGGAAGGAAGAAGAAAGGAGGATGGAGGAAGGAAAGAAGGACGGGAGGAGAGAAGGAGGGAGGGAGGAAGGACATATGGAAGGAAGGAAAGGAAGGAAGGATGGAGGAAATAAGCAACGAGGGAGGGAGAAAGGAAAAGGAAAAGGAGAGGAAGGGAAGAAAGAAGACAGGGAGGAAGGAAAGGAAGGAAGGAAGGAAGGAAGGAAAGGAAGGAAGGAAGGAAGGAAGGAAGGAAGGAAGGAAAGGAAAAAAGGAAGGAAGGAAGGAAGGAAGTTACCAAATATAATTATTTGCCCATTAAAGGGTTAACAGAGTTTGATATGTGTGTAAATTCAGCTTCAGCACCTTTGAAGTTTCCCGCTGACGTAAAACATCCGACTCTAGTATTCAGTCTTTAACTCGATCTCTAGACGTCTTCATCACGCCGTCCTTCCCTGAGCCGCGCTCAGATCTTCCCGATTGGCTGGCTGGCTTGTCCCGCGTTGCCGTGACGACTCCTGGGGTCAAGGTCAGCGTCGGTACCGGAAGCGAGCGAGGAGAGGAAGGTGGTCGGACGAGTGCTGGTGATTGGGCAAACCGTTGACTTCCTCCAGCTCCGACTGGCCGACCAATGAGAGCCGGCCGAGCAGCTGCAAGCCCCGCCCGACTAATTCTGATGAGAAGAAGAAGAAGAAGAAGGGAAGGAGATAAAAGATAAGAGAGGAAGTAAATCAGAAGGTATGGAGGAGATATGGAGACTCGAGTCGGCCTGAAC
>JAJDFG010001466.1:0-34907 GCA_021039105.1 Scomber colias
TTTCATCTTTAGGTTATCTATCAAATGCCTCTTCTTTTTCCTTTTTCTTCTTCTTTTTCTCCCTGTATCCTTTCAATCTTATAGCTATCCTTAGCATCATGCTAACCATCTGCGTAATTTAACGACAATAATGCATTACGTAATATACTGTAAACCAGAGGTGTCAAACTCCTTTTTATTAAAGGACCACATACAACCCAATTTGATCTCATGTGGGCCGGATCATTAAAAAGATGGAAGGAAGGAAGGAAGGAGGAAAGGAAGGAAAGAAGGAAGGAAGGGAGGAAGGACAGATGGAAGGAAAGGCAGGAAATAAGAGGGAAGGAAGGAAAGAAGGGAGGAAGGGAAGGAAGGTCAGAAGGAAGGAAAGGCAGGAAATAAGAGGGAAGGAAGGAAAGAAGGGAGGAAGGGAAGGAAGGACAGATGGAAGGAAGGAAGGAAGGAGGGAAGGAAGGAAAGAAGGAAGGAAGGGAGGAAGGGACAGATGGAAGGAAAGGCAGGAAATAAGAGGGAAGGAAGGAAAGAAGGGAGGAAGGGAAGGAAGGTCAGAAGGAAGGAAAGGCAGGAAATAAGAGGGAAGGAAGGAAAGAAGGGAGGAAGGGAAGGAAGGACAGATGGAAGGAAGGAAGGAAGGAAGGATGAAAGGGAGGAAGGAAGGAAGGAAGGATGAAAGGGAGGAAGAAGGAAGGAAGGAAGGGAGGACGACACAAAGGTTAAACAACATTGGGAGCCTTGGCTCTCTGCATTCTGTTGAATATCATTTAAAACTATTAAAAATCAACAAAGGCCGTTCTGACCATTTCAAATCATCACAAAGCCGTTATTAGTCTAAACACAATTATCTCCAGAGTGGAATATGTTGTCCTCGAGTCAAGGAAGGAAGGGAGGGAAGAAGGATGAAAGGGAGGAAAAGGGAAGGGAAGGAAGGATGGAAGGGAGGAAGAAAGAAGGAAGGGAGGAGGGAAGGAAGGGAGGAAAGGAGGAAGAAGGACAGAAGAAAGAAGGAATGGAGGAAGGGAAGTAAGGAAGGAAAGAAGTAAGGAAGGAAGGGTGAAAGGGAGGAAGAAGGAAGGATGGAAGGGAGGGAGGAAGGATGAAAGGGAGGAGAAGGAAGGAAGGAAGGATGAAAGGGAGAAAGAAAGGAATGGAGGAAGGGAAGTAAGGAAGGAAGGAGCGTTTAATGCCTGTTTTCTGTTGAATATCATTTAAACTATTAAAAATCAACAAAGCATTTCTGACCATTTCAAATCATCACAAAGCCGTTATTAGTCTAAACCAATTATCTCCAGAGTGGAATATGTTGTCCTCGAGTCAAGGAAGGAAGGGAGGGAGGGAGGAAGGATGAAAGGGAGGAAGAAAGGAAGGAAGATGAAAGGAGGAAAACGGAAGGGAAGGAAGGGAGGAAGAAAGAAGGAAGGGAGGAGGGAAGGAAAGGAGGAAGGAAGGGAGAAGGGAGGATGGATGGATGGAAGGGAGGAAGAAATAAGGAAGGGAGGAGGAAGGAAAGGAGGAAGGAAGGGAGAAGGAAGGAAGGAAGGGAAGAAGGAAAGGAAAGAAGGACAGAAGAAAGAAGGAAGGATGGATGGATGGAAGGAGGAAGGGAGGAAAAGGAAGGAAAGGAGGAAGGAAGGAAGAAAGTAGTAAAGGAGGAAGGAAGGAGGGAAGGTAGGGAAGGACAGAAGAAAGAAGGAATGGAGGAAGGGAAGTAAGGAAGGAAAGAAGTAAGGAAGGAAGGATGAAAGGAGGAAGAAAGAAGGAAGGAAGGAAGAGCGTTTAATGCCTGTTTTCTGTTGAATATCATTTAAAACTATTAAAAATCAACAAAGGCAGTTGTGACCATTTCAAATCATCACAAAGCCGTTATTAGTCTAAACACAATTATCTCCAGAGTGGAATATGTGAAGCTTTCTCTTTCTATGCCAGCACACATTTTAGCTACTGGCAGACGGCCCGTTGCATTACTCAAACACACTCTACAAAAACTGTTTAGACACGTTTGGACTCCACCGTCTTCAGACCTCGGAGAAGCAGTAGAGAGATATTTGTGTGCAGAGGAAACAGGGTTAGACCAGATTTGGCGCGCTACATATTAGACAAAATGTTTATGTCTTGTGTTTTTTTGGACGCGATGGTTCGAAGACTTCTCGACGTGCCAGAGTAGAAATATTACAACACATTGAAATGGAAACTATGTGATGACCTATGTCAGAGGAGTCAAACTCATTTTCATTCAAGGCCACATACAGACCAATTTGATCTCATGTAGGCCGGATCATTAAAGAGATGGAAGGAAGGAAGGAAGGAAGGAAGGAAGGAAGGAAAGAAAAGACAGGCAAAAGGAAGGAGGAAGAAAGGTAGGAAAGACAGACAGTGAAGGACAGATAGATAGAAGGAAGGGAGGGAGGAAGACGAACAGAAGGAAGAAAGGGAGGAAGGACAGAAGAAGGAAGGAAGGAACAAAGAAAGGGAAAAAAGGAAGTAGGAAGGAAGGACAGAAGAAAGGAAGGACAGGAAGGAAGGAACGAATGAAGAAAGGAAAAAAGGAAGGTAGGGAGGAAGGACAGAAGGATGAAAGAAAGGAACGAAGAAAGGAAAAAAGGAAGGTAGGGAGGAAGGACAGATGGAAGGAAGGAAGGAAGGAAGGAACGAACGAAGGGAGGAAGGACAGATGTAAGGAAGGACAGAAGGAAGGAAGGAACGAAGAAAGGAAAAAAGGAAGGTAGGGATGAAGGACAGATGGAAGGAAGGACAGAAGGAAGAAAGGAAGGAAACGAATGAAGAAAGGAAAAAAGGAATGTAGGGAGGAAGGACAGATGTAAGGAAGGACAGAAGGAAGGAAGGGAGGAAGGACAGAAGGAAGGAAGGAAGGAACAAAGAAAGGGAAAAAAGGAAGGTAGGAGGAAGGACAGATGTAAGGAAAGGACAGAAGGATGAAAGAAAGGAACGAAGAAAGGAAAAAAGGAAGGAAGGGAGGAAGGACAGAAGGAAGGAAGGAACGAAGAAAGGAAAAAAGGAAGGTAGGGAGGAAGGACAGATGGAAGGAACGACAGAAGGAAGAAAGGAAGGAACGAATGAAAAAAAAGGAAAACAGGTCAGAAGGAAATGAACACAGGATGGCAAGTTTGGCCGGATCGCACCCCTCGGCGGGCCGTATCTGCCCACGGGCCGCATGTTTGACCCCCCTGCTCTATGTGGTTGTTGTTGCTGATACATGAAAGAAGTGAAAGAAAGGATGACTCAGCGCTATTTGAAATAAGCGTTATGTGTATTATTTACTATTATGATTACCGGACCGAGGCTCGGAGGTATACCAACTGTTTTACTGCTCCCTCGGGAAGGTGGAGAAGGTGACACTGGAAAGATATAGAGACGGGCACTGTGGTGGAGAAATGAAATATAGGGCCTTTAAAAGAAGACGAAGAGGAAACAGACCCAAACGGTGAAAGAGGAAGAGATTTAAGGAGAGTGAAAGGAGATTAATGGGTGCTAGAAATTAAGAAAAACAGATTTAGAGGTGTCAACTGTAAAGAGAAAGAGGCTCACAAATAATAAAGGGATGAAGGGAGTGACTGAGGTACAGCGGAGGAGAAGATGGGAAGCAGGTGGAGGAGATGAAACTATGATTTAGAGTTGTTTTTACAGCTTTTACAGCCCACCCTTGTACCAAGAAACCCACACAGAAGGAAGGAAGGAAGGAAGGAAGGAAGGAAGGAAGGAGGGAAGGACAGATGGAAGAAAGGGAGGAATGAAGAAAGGAAAAAAGGAAGGAAGGAAAGAAGGGAGGGAGGGAGGAAGGAAGAACAGAAGGAAGAAAGGAAGGAAGGAAAAAAGGAAGGAAGGAACAAAGAAAGGAAAAAAAGGAAGGACAGAAGGAGGGAAGGACAGAAGGAAGGAAGAAAGGGAGGAAGGAAGGAAGAAAGAAAGAGAAAGAGGCTCACAAATAATAAAGGGATGAATGGAGTGACTGAGGTACAGCGGAGGAGAAGATGGGAAGCAGGTGGAGGAGATGAAACTATGATTTAAATGACAGTTGCGTAAAGAGCTAAATATGCCTCTTATATTAAAATAGACAGATGTATAAATCTCTTCATGTTCATGTCCCAACACTTTTCTCTCAAATCGATGAACTGGAGGACCTTCCTGCCTTGTTGGTTTTAAACATTTTTCTGCCATATCCATCTTTGGAAACTGAATTTAACCACTTAAACATGAAGAATTACCGAAATAACTAGTAACAAACCAACTGAAATAACATTATCAAGAACGTCAACTGCATGTTTCTCACAACATACTGATATGTAATGTCAGACACAAAAGACACTATAATGAAAGTCGTGTCAAGAGCTATATAAACCTCTTATATGACAATCACTAGCTTCTATTTCTTCTACTTTACATGTTATATGTCTTCATATTCATGTCCCAACACTTTTATCTCGATTCAATGAACTAGAGGACTTTCCTTTCTCATTGTTTTTACACATTTTTCTGTCATGTCCATCTTTAGAAACCGAGTCCAACCATTTAAACATGAAGAATTACCGAAATAACTAGTAACAAACCAACTGAAAATACATTATCAAGAACTTGAACTGCATGCGTAATGATCCACGTCAAACTTTTAGACACAAACAGATGCTACAATGACAGAGCTAAATAAGCCTCTTATATTAAAATAGACAGATCTGTAAATCTCTCCATCTTCATGTTCATGTCCCAACACTTCTCTCTTGAATCGATGAACTGGAGGACCTTCCTTTCTCATTGGTTTTACACATTTTTCTGTCATATCCATCTTTAGAAACCGAGTCCAACCATTTAAACATGAAGAATTACCGAAATAACTAGTAACAAACCAACTGAAATACATTATCAAGACGTGAACTGCATGTTTCTCACAACATACTGATGTGTAATGTCAGACACAAAAGACACTATAATGAAAGTCTTGTCAAGAGCTATATTAAACCTCTTATATGACAATCACTAGCTTCTATTTCTTCTACTTTACATGTTATTTGTCTTCATATTCATGTCCCAACACTTCTCTCTTGAGTCGATGAACTGGAGGACTTTCCTGCCTTGTTGTTTTAACACATTTTTCTGTCATGTCCATCTTTAGAAACGAGTTTAACCACTTAAACATGAAGAATTACCGAAATGACTAGTAACAAACCAACTGAAATGACATTATCAAGAATATGAACTGCATGTTTAATGTCAGATCCACGTCAGACTTTTAGACACAATAGATGCTACAATGACAGTTGTGTAAAGAGCTAAATATGCCTCTTATATTAAAATAGACTCCATCTTCTACTTTACATCTTTATGTTCATGTCCCAACACTTTTATCTCGATTCAATGAACTAGAGGACTTACCTTTCTCATTGTTTTTACACATTTTTCTGTCATATCCATCTTTAGAAACCGAAGTCCAACCATTTAAACATGAAGAATTACCGAAATAACTAGTAACAAACCAACTGAAATGACATTATCAAGAACATGAACTCTCATAAGTTACCGTCAAACTTTGCTTAAACATTCAGACACAAAAGACAATACTATGACAGTTGTCTCAAGAGCTACATAAACCTCTTACTTTAAAATAAACTGATGCGTATCTCTTCTACTTCTTGCCTTGTTTATCTGTCTTGAATTGATCAGCTGCTCTCCTCCTTACTTGCTGATTTGGTATTTTTCCACTCACCCTACCACTGCTCCATGCTAACAGTTAGCCACACCCACCTCATCAGCTCATCACTCTCACCTGGACTCTCAGCTGCAACTCGTCTGCAATCAAGCTCCTTCTCCTGCCTGCTCACTCATTGCCAGATTGTTGTTTGCACTCTCATACACTCTTCCTTGGACTAATCTCCTGTTGCCGATCCTACCAACCTCAGACCTTCTGGCATTGCAGCGTGAGTTTACCTGTTTTCTCAGCTTTAGGATCTTTGTACATTAGAGACTCTTACCTGGTTGGTTTGGCTTCCCCAGTCTGGGCCTTCTTGTCCTTCCCAAGCCCAAAAATACTCTTCATTTGAACTTTGCATTCAACTCCACTCGTCTGTTTTCCTCCACACCTGCTGAAGCGGACATCTTGTTTGTCTAAACCATTAGTTTACCAGTAATCTAGATGCATACTATCCCAGGTTTGTTGGTTTTTTTTGCATTATATTCGGTTACAATTTACATTCAGCGAACTTCTTGTTAAAGTAGAACTCAGACATGAATTAAGGTTAATTGTTGTTCATTGGGTTTAGTTCTGAGTTTCATAAGTAACCTGGTTGGTTTGGCTTCCCCAGTCTGGGCATTCGTATCCTTCCCAAGTCCAAAAATACTCTTTATCTGAACTTTGCATTCAACTCCACTCGTCTGTTTTCCTCCACACCTGCTGAAGCGGACATCTTGTTTGTTTAAACCATTGGTCTATCAGTAATCATATGTAGATGCATATTATCCCAGGGTTGTTTAGTTTTGCATTATATTTAGTTAAAATTTACATTCAGCAAACTTCTGGTTAAAGGTAGAGCAAACATGTATTAAGGTTTAGTTCTGAGTTTCATAAGTAATGCTTTACCTACCATGTGCTTACCAAACAAAAGGAAGAACCACCCATCTACTTCCTGTTTTTAGACACTGGTGATGTCAGTGGGTTGAACCATTTTACTCAGTTAAAGGGGTGATTTTATATCTTTGAATTATTTTTGTTTTGGCTTATAAGGAAATGTTGGGTGATAACGGTGTTGACTGATACAAGAAGCATTATTAAGTGCCAATTGTAAAAAAAGGACTGGACACCCCTGCTGTAATGGTTCCTCCCTAATTGATTAGAGGGCATATTTAAGGGCAGAGATGTAGGTTTAGAGGAGCTCAGATGACTGTGTAGCTGTGTGCACTAGTTCATGCCTGAGGGGAGTATCTTGAGTTAAGCCAGTTAATTTTTGGACACACGCTCTTTTTGTTAAGCTGGACTGAATAAATGAGTTTTTACTCATTTAAATAGCCCAAGTCTGCCTGCCTACCACCTTCCTTGTCACTTGAGCGTCACTACATCACACTGACTATGCAGTTCTTTTCTGAAGGGGAAGCAAGATTTTAAAAAGGGGTATGGACCTATCGAGGGCAGGGACGATGGAGACTAGATGTCTGCATTGTGGCGCTTAAGTGTATTTAATTCGGTTTCTTTATATTACAACGTCTCAGTCAGACGGTGTTGTGCATATGTATTAAAACAAGCTCGCTAGGGTTCACAGTGGATCTTTGGATAGCAGTCACACGGAAAATTGAATCTCTGAACTGCTCAAACTGCAGGACGCCTGACAAACTTGTCCTTTCAGTCGTGTGACAGCAGCCATCTGGTCGAAATCCTGCCCAGTTTTAAAATGAGTTGGAGGCTTTTTCATGCTCCTCATTTGTATAACATGACTCTCCATTTATATGGTGCATGCTTCTTCCCCGGTGGCCCTAATTCAAACTGATTGTAACCAAACCTATATAGAGGGGGAGGAACCTGGCTCAGTCTCTGTTTTCCACTTCTTAGCCAAGGCAGCAGCATGGTTTTTTTTTTTTTGGTTTTTTTTGTCTGTTAGTTTTGTGTGTTTTGGAAGGAAAAGGGAAGAACAGGGAGGAAGGGAGGAGAAGGAAAGGGAAGAAGGAAGGGAGGGAGGAGAAGGAAAGGGAAGGACGGAAGGAGGAAGGGAAGGGAGGGAGGAGAAGGAAAGGGAAGGACAGAAGGAGGAAGGGAAGGAAAGGGACGGAAGGGAAGGGAAGGACGGAGGGAGGAAGGGACGGAAGGGAAGGACGGAGGAAGGGAAGGATGGATGGATGGAGGGAGGAAGGGAAGGACGGAAGGGAGAGAGGAAGGGAAGGAGGGAAGGACAGGATGGAAGGAGGGAAGGACAGGATGGATGGAGGGAGGGAGGAAGGGAAGGACAGGATGGAGGGCGAAAGGGAAGGACGGAAGGGGACGGAGGGAGGGAAGGAAGGACGGAGGGAGGAAGGGAAAGGAAGGAAGGAGGAAGGGAAAGGAAGGAAGGACGGACGGACGGAGGGAGGAAGGGAAGGGAAGGACGGAGGGATTATGGGAGGAAGAAGGGAGGAAGGAAAGGAGGGGGTTTTCCACTTCTTAGCTTTGGCAGCAGCATGTTTTGTGTGTTTTAGTTAGGTAGTAATGTTTTCATGGCTTTATTTCTCTTAGGTTTAGTTTTAGGATGGCCTCGGTGTCGTCCACTTCAATCAGTTTTGGCTTTAGAAATGGTTGATTTTGTTTTGTTTCAAACCTGACACTGGTTATTATATTTGGCCCTGTCCCTGCCATGAGTTTCAGAGGGTCGTAACAGAGTTTTTAAATGAACGTTAATCTGTTCATTGTCTGGCTTCAAGCTTTTTAGTTCTGCCATCCCACCAACGCCTCTCCATGCCAACCCTACAGCCACCCAGCCCTTATTACCACTTAGGAAAGCTTGCCCATTTGCTTTTATTGCTACCCGTGTACACATCAACTCCGCATGGCTTCAGCTTTACAACCATCTCCTTCAAATGGAGCCGGCTTACAACAACAGAAACATGTCTCTTATGGTGTTATATTTGCTGCAGTTAGATCTTCAATCTTCAATCTGTGACACATTCTTACAACACTGGCATTCCTTTCATTTCCTTCCTTTCCTTCTTTCCTTCCTTTCATCCATCCTCCCTCCCTCCCTCCCTCCTTTCCTCCTTTCCTTCCTTCTTCCTCCATGCCTATCCTCCGTTCATTCCTTTCTCTGGCCTTCTTTCCTCCCTCCCTCCTTTCCTCTCATCCGTCCTCCTTCCTCCTTTCCTTCTTCCTCCATTCCTATTCTCCCTCCCTTCCTCTGGCATTCCTTCCTTTCCTTCCTTCTTTCCTTTCATCCGTCCTCCTCCCTCCCTCCTTTCCTCCCTCCTTTCCTTCCTCCTTCCTTCCTTCCTTCCTTCCTCCTTTCCTTCCTCCTTTCCTTCTTTCCTCTGGCATTCCTTCCTTCTTTCCTTTCATCCGTCCTCCTTCCTTCTTCTTCCATTCCTATCCTTCCTTCCTCCCTCCCTCCCTCCCTCCTTTCCTTCCTCCATTCCTATCCTCCCTCTCTCCTTTCCTTCCTTCTTTCCTCTGGCATTCCTTCCTTTCCTTCCTTCTTTCCTCCATTCCTATCCTCCCTCTCTCCTTCTTTCTTTCCTCTGGCATTCCTTCCTTTCCTTCCTTCTTTCCTCCATTCCTATCCTCCCTCTCTCCTTCCTTCTTTCCTTTCATCCGTCCTCCCTCCCTCCTTTCCTTCCTTCTTCCTTACAACAAAAACATGTCTCTTATGGTTTTTAGAGTGGAGTGTTATATTTGCTGCAGTTAGATCTTCAATCTGCTTGCCTTTTTTTTTTTTTCATTTTAAACCCCCCCACCCCCTACCTCCCCGATAGCTCCAACCCTTATCGTCTCCATAATATATCTCTTTTATGCGTTGCTTGTCATCTGCATGTAATCGATCTTCATGCACAAGACCAATTTCCTGAAACTCGTGGATCTCATTTGGTATAAGAATGAAACGCTGGATATTGAATTCAGTCTTTTCTTCCCCCTCTTTTTTTAATTGTACAGCCATATTAATGCAAGCCTGAAATTCTGATGGTAGTGATAAGACACAGTGAATGTATTCAGTCCGTCTCATCATCTTCCACCCAACCCCCTTTTTCTTTTTTTCCTTTAAGAAATCAAAGAGACAGGCTTCTTCTTGTTGTGAGTGATTGTCTGTGTATATTTGAGTCAGTACATGAATTTTAAATACATCTGCACTGTGAAGGACCTGCCAGCTTAATAAACATCTTTCTCCCTCCCCTATTTTTCTTCTCCATTTTGCATAGAAAAGTCTTCCATCTGTTTTCCCACTTCTTAGCCAAGGCAGCAGCATGTTTTTTGGTCTTTGTTAGTTTTGTGTGTTTTGGAAGGAAAGGAGGAAGACGGAAGGACAGAAGGGAAGGGAAGGACAGAAGGAAAGGGAGGGGAGGGAAGGGAAGGAAGGACAGAAGGGAAGGAGGGAAGGAAGGACAGGAGGGAGGGAGGGAGGGAAGGAAGGACAGAAGGGAGGGAGGGAAGGAAGGACGGGAGGGAGGGAAGGAAGGACAGAAGGGAGGGAAGGAAGGGAGGGAAGGAAGGACGGGAGGGAAGGAAGGGAGGGAAGGAAGGACAGAAGGGATGGAAGGAGGGAAGGAAGGACAGGAGGGAGGGAGGGAGGGAGGGAAGGAAGGACAGAAGGGAGGGAGGGAGGGAGGGAAGGAAGGACAGAAGGAGGGGAGGGGAAGAAGGGAGGGAGGGAAGAAGGGAAGGGAAGGACGGGAGGGATGAGGGAGGGATGAGGGAGGGAAGAAGGGAAGGGAAGGACGGGAGGGATGAGGGAGAAGGACAGAAGGGAAGGGAAGGACGGAAAGGAGGGAGAAGGGAGGGAGAAAAGTCTTCCTCCCTGCCTGTTGCTCTCTTATTCATTCCCTCTTCTATTCTCCTATTCTCTTTCTTGCACCCACACCAACATCTACTATGCTTGAATGCCCTTTCCTCTCTTCATCAACTAACTCATTCATACATACATACATACATACAAGGGGGGGACTTCATATTTATGCATGTGTATGAACGCAATTTGGCCCACACACACACAGACACACACTCACGCATATACAGACAGGATTACATACCGGGTTAAAAGGGTGGAACGAGGGGTCTGAGAGAATATTTATCTGCATCGGCCAGGGCTCGAGCAGGTTGGCACACTCTCACACACCCGGAGTCGCACTCAGATGTTGGTTAAAAGGGTGTAACGGGCAGGTCTGACAGACAATATTATCTGCTTTGGTCAAGGTCTGGCAGCTTGACATGCAATATAACACACAAACACAAACACAAACACACAGAGGCTCTCACACACACACACACACTGCGTCTCACCACTAATGCGATGTGTTTTTTTTCATTACGACCCAGTCATTGGAGACAATTACACGGGTCATCCTGGATTTTAATGGAGAAATAATGGACTTGGAGGAAGGCAAGGAGAGAGATAGACAGTGAGAAGTGAGAGAGGGGTGTTAGAGATAACGCAGGGAAGGGGGTGGAAAAAGAGACAGACAGACAGAGAGGGGGGGGGGGGGGGGGGGGGGGGGGGGGGGGGGGGGGGTGGGGGGAGGGGGGGGGGGGGGGGGGGGGGGGGAGAAGAATAATGGGCTGACACTCATGCTGCATACCAATTTAAAAACCTCAACAAAGAAGTGTGTGTGTGACGTCCCTACAGACACCAAAGTGGTTTTCTCTCAATATTAACAGTCTTCAAATCAATGTATCGCATTACTTATATATAGTGCAGCTGTAGAAGTGTGCAGGCATTCGATTACATATCTGCTTGTTACCCTTCTGCATTATGAATGAACATGTATTTTAAAAAAAAAAAAAAAGCTGGCCGCTTGCATTTAGAGTTGTGTACGCTCTGGCGGATACCAACATGCTAGGGCAATTTCAAAATAAATGTCTTTTAATGATGATGATGATTTCATTTTGCATCAATGCTGTTAGCTCATTGATCACTGAATGAATGCATCTTTACACCTAATGTAGTTTTTGGTAGAATATTCTTTTTTAAATGGCGTCAAAATCAAAAGCCTCGTAGCCACGCCCTAATGGGAGGTTAAGTGTTCAAACTTATACAAAAGAAATGAGGAGGGAGGGAAAAAACACCATCTAATTAACCTTCCTGTTGTCCTCAAGTCCAAGGAAGGAAAGAAGAAAGGAAAAGAGTGAGGAAGAAGGAAGGAAGCATAGACTGTATAGAAGAAATGGACGTAACATCCGTGACGTCACCCATTGGTTTGTGGACTGCTGCTCGGAAGCCAATAGTTTCTAATCTAGACAGCGCCATCTTGAAAATTTCAGGTGCATGCTGGGGGAAAAATAAAAACACGGATTCTACTTATATGGGCATGAGGCGGGGCCATGGGCAGAGCGGGGAGGTTGCTATGGTTGCGAGGGCTGGATCTCGAGGACATTGGTCAATCAACCTGTCAATCAGGACGTAGCCACGCCCTAATGCATACCCTGCTTTATCGTCACATATAAAATCAGGGAGGCCAAAATGTCCCAAATGAACATCATACTGCATTGAAGAAGGCTTTAAACTAGCGATTGAGACCATAAACACATTTTGAAAACGTTTACTGAGGTTAGAAATCAAGTGAGAAGTTGGTGAATTCTCCATTGACTTGTATAGAGACGGTCGCCCCCTGGTGGCCTTTTGATAGAATGCAGCTCTAAGTTACTTCCACGTTGGCCTCATTTCAGAGGACAGGAACTCCCCACCTGGTTAAAGCACACAATTTACTTATTCTCTCCCATTGCTATGATGCTAGTGTACAATGCATTGTGTTCAAGTCCCGTTAGCTCATTAAATTCACATTATAAGGAACGGAGAAGCCATTTACAGCAACAGTTGGCATCTCTAACATTTTATATGCAGATTACATCATTTTACAGCTTTGATCCAAAATACATCTGCATGAACTTTTAACCCGGCTCAGTTTCTCCATGTTGCACTTCTGTGTCTTTGAATTGCAGCAGCAGCAGGAGGCTTGAATGTATTATGAATGGCAGTACTGTATGTTGCAGCTCTAGTACACTACTCTATATATGTGTGAATGGACGGAGCGAACACACCCAGGAAGATACTGAATAGAGAAATCAATGGTGCAGAGCTGGTTTTTGATTTGAAAAGGGGATTTTTCCTTCAGGCTGAGAGTATTTGATCCAGAAGATAGATTTCTTTTTTTTTTTTTTGGTAATGTATTCCTTTAATTTTGATTTCCAGTGTCCTCCGAAGCCGAGCCAGGCTCATTATGCGTTATCCTATATGATGAATGGTTTAACTTATGTCTTTATTGACCCAAAAGGAAGTGTGAAATAATTTGTTGCCTTCTCCTCGAGGCCAATATTAATACCCAGAGCCAGAGAAACATTAACAGTAGTTTGTTTGGTTATATAAATTTATAATAGTGACTCGATGCTGCTCCAAAGTGCAATTTAGTTTATTTATAAAACGGATTAAATAACACTTTGCATATAAATAAACATTACTTTTAAAGCCCTTAAAAGGTCCTGCATGAAGTTCATATTACAGACAAATGACCTTTTTATAGCTGCTGGATCTAATTTGATATACACATTTTCAACAATGGAAGATTACAGCTTCACCGGAGTATATGAAGTTTTTAGTTGGTTTTTAAATCATTTTATTGTCTCAATCTCTGTTCACCTCATTTTTATAAAACACTGAATGAATGAGCCAGTTTCATGTATGTCTCACTGACAAAAAGCTGTCACTTTTAACTGTTAGTCATATTCCTTCCTGGTTTTATCTATCTAATTTGATGCACACATTTAACAGGTTTTAATATAATAAACTAAACTGCAAAACATTGAATAATCCATAAACTAATTGAATTTTTTTTTTTTCAAAACATGGAAAAAATATCCAGACCCAATTTAGGGGACTGGATATTTTTGTCAATTGACTTTTTTGATGCCTCAAATAAAAGGTCCCCTGGTGGTTTATCTGTGCATTACATGTATCTCATCGTATCAATTAAACTTCATTATACATTGTAATGTAACAAAAAGTGCTTTACATCCAGTAGTCAGAACAAACAAAACATTTAAAAATAGGATGTCAGGAATCTCAGGAAACGCCATCATAACTCAAGAATCTGCAATGAAGGAGGGAAGGGAAGAAAGACAGATGGAAGGGAGGGAGGACATAAGGGAGGACAGATGGAAGGATGGAAGGAAGGAAGGATGGAAGGAAGGAAGGAAGGAAGGACAGATGGAAGGATGGAAGGAAGGAAGGAAGGAAGGAAGGAAAGAAGGACAGATGTAAGGATGGATGGAAGGATGGAAGGAAGGAAGGAAGGAAGGAAGGAAAGAAGGACAGATGTAAGGAAGGAAGGAAAGAAGGACAGATGTAAGGAAGGAAGGAAGGAAAGAAGGACAGATGTAAGGAAGGAAGGAAAGAAGAACAGATGGAAGGAAGGAAGGAAGGAAAGAGGAACAGATGGAAGGAAGAAAGGAAAGAGGAACGGAAGGAAGTAAGGAAGGAAGGACAGATGTAAGGAAGGAAGGAAAGGGGAACAGATGTAAGGAAGGAAAGAAGGACGTAAGGAAGGACATATGGAAGGAAGGAAGGAAGGAAGGAAAAAAAGACAGGAAGGAAGGAAAGTGGGCCGGATTGGACCCCTTGGCGGGCCACTTCTGGCCCACGGGCCTCATGTTTGACACCCCTGTATTATGCAGCTTATTCCAGCCAAAACTAAGCAGAGATAGAGAGTAGATGGAAGAAAAGGTCAAACCTGGGAGTCTCTGTTCTTTAAGGTGCTATACAGTATACGTCAGGAAACGATGTCGCTTGTCAGAGGGGAGCTATGATGTCATCAGCATGACATCACTGCGGGGCGTCGTGATAGGTCAGAACATCATTTCACATTAACACCATTGATTTTTGGCACATTTCACAACCGACTCTTAGACGGTTGTAAGATATGAGTGATTTTTTTTTTTTTTTTTTAGTAGTAGCTCAGAAATCGATAACGGTTGCCAAGGCGACTGGAGCGTAATTGGTCCTTTTTTGGCACAGGAAGTGGCAGGTCGTCTTTTTAAATGTGAGGCTAAAGCTTTGGTCACTAATGAAGCCCCCCCCCCCTCTCTCTCTCTCTCTCTCTCTCGATTACTTTAAGTGCCTCCATATATTTTTTTTTAAGACAGTGGGGATTTCTTTTGTGCTTCGTCGTCGTTTCCTAAATGGTTTTTAAAAAAGTGATGACTCAGCACTTTGTCTTGTTTTAAAGTGAACGCTAAATGTTTGACTTCTTCTGCAGCGATTTAATTTGATAATTGAATGTAGCTCAACTTTAAAATCATGAGCGAGCGTTTAGATGAATATTAAGACCATGTTAAATAAAAATCAATAACTGACATCGTTTATTTTAATGTCGTATTAAAGCGTGATTACATTTTTTTTGCTGTGTCAGCTATTCTTCAATTTCATATATCTTAGCTTGGAAACAGGAAATGCTGATTTAGGTTTAACTGGGATGCTGGTATTGATTTCCTATAACCACAAGAACCCCCCTGCCACCCCCCCCTCTCTCTCTGTGTGTGTGTGTGTGTGTGTGTGTGTGTGTGTGTGTGTGTATTAGCATTGATGGTTTAAACTGTGTGTTTAAAGAGAGGAAGAAGAGATCTCAGCACACAGAGTAATCAGCAGAAAACTACTTCAGTGGAGTAAAGTGGTTTGTGTGTGTGTGTGTGTGTGTGTGTGTGTGTGTGTGTATTATAGTGTGTGTTTTTATTGGAGACTCTATTTATTCTTTATTTTACACTTTAGCAGGGATGGCAAACATTTGGCCCGTGGGGTTCAATCCGGCCCACTACTTCCTTCCTGTCTTCCTGTCTTTCCTTCTTTCCTTCCTTCCTTCTTGTCTTTCCCTTCCTTCCTTCCTTCCTTCCTGTCTTCCTTTCCTTCCAGTCTTCCTTTCCTTCCTTCCTTCCTTCCAGTCTTCCTTCCAGTCGTCATTTTCCTTCCTTCCATCCTTCCTTCCCTCTCTTCCTTCCTTCCTTCCTTTCTTCAAAGCTCTCTCTTTGGTCCAAGCATGCTATCAGTGAGTGAGGACTTCTTCCTATTTCCTGTCTGTGGCTAAGAAGGCATATATATTGTCTTTGTGTGTGTGTCTGTGTGTGTCTGTGTGTGTCTGTGTGTGTCTGTGTGTGTGTGTGTGTCCCATCTGTTTTCCAGCCTCTCACTCTCTCCATCTCCTCGTCTGTCAGCTCTTGGCTACGATCAGTCTTCCTTTCCATCTGATGCAGCAGCAGCAAATCATTAGAAACCATCCACCACACTGCATCTCTATTCTCTCCATTCTTCCTCTACTATCTCTCCCTCTTTCTCTTTAAATTCAGAGAAAACACCAACTTCAACATTTTTAAGAGGATGCCGTTAAGCTATATGTTTATTTCTTTCAATTTATTTAAGAATAAAACTGATTTACAGCGCTGTTAAAGATTGTATCTAAAAGGTAAAGCATTTCTCCTCCACTGCCAACAAGTTGTTAAATTTCACGTATTAGACTTTAGACTTTATTTACTGGAAGGTTTATTGATCTTAACCCTCCTGTTGTCCTCGAGTCAAGGAAGGAAGGGAGGGAGGGAGAAGGAAGGAAAGAAAGAAAGGGAGGGAGAAGGAAGGAAGGAAGGAAGGAAAGCAAGGATAGGAGGGAGGGTGGAAGAAAGGATGGGAGGGGAGGGAGGGAGGAGGAAGGAAGGAAGGAAGGAAAGCAAGGATAGGAGGGAGGGTGGAAGAAAGGATGGGAGGGGAGGGAGGGAGGAGGAAGGAAGGAAAGCAAGGATAGGAGGGAGGGAGGAGGAGGAAGAAAGCAAGGATAGGAGGGAGGGATTGTTAGTGGGTTATTTTTTTACCTGATGTGTCAAAGAATGTATAAAACATCTGTATATCTGTAATATTTAAATCCTGGAGTACTTTACTGCATCGACATACAGTATTTAACCCTCCTGTTGTCCTCAGGGGAAGGGAAGGAGGACGGAGGGAGGAAAGGAGAATGGGAGGGAGGAAAGGAGAATGGGAGGGAGGAAAGGAGAATGGGATGAATGAAGGAAGGAAGTATGGGAGGAATGAAGGGAGGAATGAAGGAAGGAAGTATGGGAGGAAGGGAAGGGAGGGAGGAAGAAAAAGAGGAGGGAAAGGAAGGAAGCATGGATGGATGGATGATGGAAGGAAGGAAGGAAGGAAGGAAGGAAGGAAGGAAGGAAGGAAGTAAGGGGAGAAGGGAGGGAGGGAGGAAGGAAAAGAGGAGGGAAAGGAAGGAAGCATGGATGGATTGAAGTGAGGAAAGAAATATGGGAGGAGGGAGCAAAGAAAGGGGAAAGAGGGAAGGAGAGAAGGGAAGGAAGGGAGTAATGAGGGAGGGAGGGAGGGAGGGAGGGAGGGAGGGAGGAAGGAAGGAAAAGAGGAGGGAAAGGAAGGAAGCATGGATGGAAGTGAGGAAAGAAATATGGGAGGAGGGAGCAAGAGAGAGGGAAGGAGGGAGGACAGACGGGGTTAATTTGACCCGGGAGGACGACAGGAAGATTAACCTTCGTGTCTGTTGTGACTGTTCCTCCCTCCCTTCTTCCTCCCTCCATCCCTCCCTCCCTTCAGGTTTCCAGTCAGATAGAAACAGATAAAGCAGATTTTAAATCTCACACTCTTCACATGTGTCCTTTTTATACAGTTGAGTTAAAACATCCGACTGAAGCAACAAGAAGAATAAAACATATTTGACTGGAGGGGATTTTAAGAGCGGTTTTGTCGAATCTGTTCCTCTGAGTTAGCCCGAGGACAGACTGAATAATAAAAATGAGTCTAACTCCTCTGACATCGTGTCGTAGCTGGAGCGGTTTAACCCTCCTGTCGTCCTCAAGTCGAGGGAGGGAGAAGGAAGGGAGGGAGGAAGGAAAAGAGGAAGAAAGATGGAAGGAAAAGAGGAAGAAAGATGGGAGGGAGGGAGGGAGGGAGGGATGGAGGGAGGAAGGATGGAAAGAAGGCAGACGGGAAGGAAGGATGGAAAGAAGGCAGACGGGAAGGAAGGATGGAAAGAAGGAAGACGGGAAGGAAGGATGGAAAGAAGGAAGACGGGAAGGAAGGATGGAAAGAAGGAAGACGGGAAGGAAGGATGGAAAGAAGGAAGACGGGAAGGAAGGATGGAAAGAAGGAAGACGGGAAGGAAGGATAGAAAGAAGGAATGAGGCATGGAGGAAGGAAGGGGATGAAGGGAAGGAAAGAAAGAGGACAGACGGAATGTAGGATGGAGGTAGGGGGGGAAAAGGAAAAGAGGGAGGCAGGGGAGGAAAGAATGAGGAAGGACAGAAGAAGGAAAGAAAGGGGGAAGGGAGGAAAAACAGACGGAGGACGACACAAAGGTTCATATTAGAGTGTAAATTCCCTCATTTATAAACCTGTATGTTGAGTGAAGTGCATCAGTCTCATCTGTGTTACTTTTTAATGAGTGATGCTAATTTTCTGGCTCAGTGGAAAATGATTTCTCTTCTTTTTAATCCATCTACAAAACCTCTGATTAGATTCTGCTCTGATAGAAAAATAAGAAAAACACAGACGTGACTTCAAGCTTTTAACCTTCCTGTTGTCCCCGTCCCTTCCTCCCTTCCTTCTTTCCTCCCTCATCCCCTTTTCTTCTTTCTTTCCTCCCCCCTTCCTCCTTTCCTCTGTCCTTCTTTCCTTCCCTCCTTCCTCCCTTCCTTCTTTCTTTCCTTCCCTCCTTCCTCCCTTCCTTCGTTCTTACCTTCCCCCTTCCTTCTTTCCTCTGTCCTTCTTTCCTCCCTCCTCTCTTTCCTTCCTCCCTTCCTTCTTTCCTCCCTCCCTCCTTTACCTTTCCCCTTCCTTCTTTCCTCTGTCCTTCTTTCCTTCCTCCCTTCCTTTCTTCTTTCCTCCCTCCCTCCTTCCCCCCACCTTCGTTCCTCCCCCCTACCTTTCCCCTTCCTTATTTCCTCCCTCCCTTCCTTCTTTCCTCCCCCTACCTTTCCCCCTCCTTCTTTCCTCTGTCCTTCTTTCCTTCCTTCCTCTTTTCCTTTCCTCCCTCCCTCCTTTCCTTCCTTCTTTCCTCCCTCCCTCCTTCTCTTTCTTTCCTCCCCGTACCTTTCACCTTCCTTCCTTCCTTCCTTCCTTCCGTCCTTCCTTCCTTCCAGGACGGTTAAAAGACAGGAAATGTGGGAGATACAACTCAGACGTCTAGAACCAGGCTGCTGTGTTTTTAAATAATAAATTTAGTGGTTAATGCTCTTAGATTTATTTATTTATTGAAAAGAGAGCTTGAACTTTCTCTTGAATCCATTTACTTCTCAGCTTCATGACATAACAACCCAACCAGATATGCTCAACTGAAGGCCAACAAACTTATAAGATTCCTTCCTTTTTATTATAACTAGACGTAAAATGAAACTATTGAATCTCTGAGAGTGTTTAGCGACGCTTTCTGCTGCTTTACCAGAGCAGTGATAAAGGTAACCTTGAGGAAAAAGCAATTTAAAGGTTCATTGTGATGGATTACCTTTAGCACAAGTTTCAAGTGTCTGCAAGCTTCATTATCCGAGTATATTGAAATGAAAGCAAACCAACAGATGCTGGAAAGATTGTGTGTATGCAATAATGTACAGAACTGTGATATGTAATGCTTTATATTAAAAAAAAAAAATACAAGCATGCATATATAACACTCAGACTGTATATATTATGCAACGTGCACTCAACCTCAACCTCAACCTGAACTAAGACGTCTATAATTAAACCTTTTGCAATATATTATGAATTAAACTATAAAAGTCTGAAGAAGTCACTGAGAGTGCAGGTTAAGTGTTCAAACTTATAAAATCTCAATTATTACAAAAACCCTCCTGTTGTCCTCAAGTCAAGGAAGGAAGGAAAGGAGTGAGAAAGGAAAGGAAGGAAAGAGTGAGGAAGAAGGAAGGAAGGAAGCATAGACGTAACATCCGTGACGTCACCCATTGGTTTGTGGATTGCTGCTCGGAAGCCAATAGTTTCCAATCTAGGCAGCGCCATCTTGAAAATTTCAGGTGCATGCTGGGAAAAATAAAAACACGGATTCTACTTATATGGGCATGAGGCGGAGCCATGGGCGGAGCGGGGAGGTTGCTATGGTTTCGAGGGCTGGATCTCGAGGACATTGGTCAATCAACCTGTCAATCAGGACGTAGCCACGCCCTAATGCATACCCTGCTTTATCGTCACATATAAAATCAGGGAGGCCAAAATGTCCCAAATGAACATCATACTGCATTGAAGAAGGCTTTAAACTAGCGATTGAGACCATAAACACATTTTGAAAACGTTTACTGAGGTTAGAAATCAAGTGAGAAGTTGGTGAATTCTCCATTGACTTGTATAGAGACGGTCGCCCCCTGGTGGCCTTTTGATAGAATGCAGCTCTAAGTTACTTCCTGGTTGGCTTCATTTCAGAGGACAGGAACTCCCCGCCTGGAAGGGAGTGAGGAAGGACAGAGGAGAGGAGGGAGGAAGGGGGGAGGAAAGAGAGAAGGAAGGAGGAAGGAAGAAAGGGGAAGGGAGGAACAGTTAAGAGACAGGGATCAATTTGACCCAGGAGGACACCACAAAGGTTAATTTAGATGAATCCCAGTTTGAGAGATTTCTACCCTGGTTGGGAATCTGAGACATTATTTAACAAGTCTTCAGGCGTCGGATAATAAAAGGATGTAGCTTGTGTTTCCCATTAGAGAGAACATGATGTTTTATTGTTATTTCTTCATCTGGGCTTTTTTTTTTTCTTTCTCTTTTTAATTAGTTGGAGGCTCAAAAAAACCCACACAAGCCTCGTCAACTCTGGTGGCAACAGGGAATCTAATTAGCACATTAGCAAACTCTTATTATTGGTTTGTTTTTGGAGAAAATGTGAACGTTAAGCATGGTGGAAATTTCCCCAGATAGATAAAAATGTTAAAATCTCTCTTCCTGTGCATGAATGTGGAAGTGACACTGTAATATAGATTTCAGTCCCAACGGTCCGCTGATTCGGCTTTGACCTTTGACCCTCGTTCTGCTTTAATATTGCTTCTTGTGATTGTGGCTGCTTGTAATAATAGAGCAGGTCCAAGGTGGGCTGCCCTGGGGGGGGATTTCAGCTGGGGTTGGGTTATTCGGTTTTCAGTGTTGTGGTGTCAACAATTAACTGGGGGAAAGACGAGGAAGGGGAAAAACAAAGAAGATTGGAAAAAGAGGGGGATGGGTGGAAAGGGAGTTAGTATAATATATTAGTAGTCTATCTGCAGTTACTCCAAAGTGGGACCAAGTCTTTGTTATTAACGCCTTGGCCGAGTCTCAAGTGTCTCAAGTGTGTTTTTATAAAGAGATCCAACTGGAAACAAATAGATTCAAACACATTGAATCAGTAATTCCCAATTCAATTAACAGTTTTTTCTTTTGACAACCAAACCTCAACAGACTCAGAAGTTAGTGTGTCTTTGATTGAAAATGAAGTTGCAAGACAACGTCCCCCGACTCTTCCATTGGTGTCACCAGCAGGTCGTCATTTTCAGCTAGCTAGTAAAATATCTCAACATCTATTAGATTAGGACACAATTCATGGTTCCAGGACCATGCATACTAATGATGATATGATGATGATGATGATGATGATGATCTTCTTTTTGCACCTCCAATCTCCAACCTACCAAAGTCTTGGGATTTCTAAATGGTACAATAGTTGCTTGAATGGTGGCGAGAGCGTTTACTAGCAAATCAACGCTCCTTACATTTAGTCAATGACGAGCCTTACCGGGAATATCCCTTTACTACTATAATGGCACTTTTCCACTACACAGTTCCAGCTCGACTCAGCTCGCCTCGACTCGTTTTTTTTTTGCGTCTCCACTAGGGACAGTACCTGGTATCTGCTACTTTTTTAGTAACTGATCTGCCGAGGTTCCAAGCGAGCCGAGCTGATCCTAAAATGTGACGTCATCACCATTTTTAAATACCGGCAACACTGATACAGCGATTCGGCTCAATGTTCTTGCTTTGTGTGTGACAGAAAGACACATACAGCAGCAAGTACACCATCGCCTCCATGTCCTCCATTGTTTATAAAACAAAGTCACGGCAGTTTCGCAGAGCCGTTGCTATGACGACCCCGCCCACGTTGAGTAAGTACCTTTTTGTAATGGAAAAGGTCGTACCTGGAGTCGAGTCGTGCTGGAACTGTGTAGTGGAAAAGCGCCATAAGTTTGGATTGGTTCAACAATGCAGGGTTTTTTTTTTTTTCTCTCCCAGTTTTAACAATGAGATTGTCCTCCTATGAGCGAGGCGTTGTTGTCTTGTTCTTGCGCCTCCCAATCTCTGCTTGCTGAAGTTTGGGGATTTCTAAATGTACACTAGCTGCTTGAATGATGGCGAGAACGTCCACTAACAAATCTACACTCCTTACATTTAGTCAAGGACCCATCCCATTGTCCCAATATGAGAAGTCATCCTAAAGACCTTTGGATTGGTTCTACGATGTACCCCCAGTTTCAACAACGAAATGAGAGATTGTCCTCGTTTAAAGAAACTTACCTATGAGTCTATCATTAGGACCTTGACTCTTCATGTGACGCCATCATCAGGTCAAAAATAAAGACATTTCCATCAAAGTCAGTGGTACTCTTTGTGTTTAGCACAAATGGTAGCCATGCCAACAAGCTGAACTAAGTTGCAAGCTTTTACATAGCTACTACCTGCTAATCATCAGCATGTTAGCGTTACCATTGTGATATTAGCATTTAGCTCAAAGCACAATCCTGTACAACAAGGGAAGTCTATGGTAGAGAGAAAAAGGGTACACAGGTGCAGTAATGTTGTTGCTATAGACGATCTGGATATCTTTATTAAAAGTCTAAATTCAACTCTCTGTTTCTGTTTCAGATTTTTGTTTAAAGTCAAGAGACTGAAGAAAGTGTCCTTGAACGCAACAAGAGACTAACGCAGCTCATCCGACGAAGTTTGTTCCACACAGAGATCAAAACACTGTCAGCAAAGGTGAGTAATTTTAAACCATTGTATTTACACACTTATTCTTGTTTTCAGGACAAATTGGGACCATGTGTTTTGAGTGATAATTGTTTAAAGTCCTCATAATGTCAGATAAGCAGGTTTTTAGCTCAAAGGAACATCAGCAGCATTCAGTGATTTGTGGCGCCATCTGTCCCTGAGCAGGAAGTCACACACACACATTAGCAAATATAAAATATGAGACACACACACACACACACACACACACACACACACTCACACACTCGGGTCTCCTAATTACCCCCCCTCCCAGCGGATGGTTGATTTCCTCGTCCCTTCCTCCGTCTTTTCACCTCCTCTCTGTCTGCATCCGATGACATCCGTTTAAAATTAAGGGGGATTGCCCCATCCACACACACACACACACACACACACACACACACACACACACACACTGTCTCTGTGAGCTCTCTAATTGTGCTTCTTGCTCTCCGACTCGTTCAGTCTTAGAAAGTTGCAGCTTCAAACTAACTTTGACGAGTCCACATTAATTAGCTTTTGTGTGTGTGTGTGTGTGTGTGTGTGTGTGTGTGTGTGTGTGTGTGTGATATTGGCAACATTTACTTACTTTTAACATGAGTTCAGCTCAATTCAAACTATATAATATGTAAATTTTAGCTGATTTACTTCACTGATCACATCTTCAACTCTTAATTAGTTTTATGTCTGAAACTTTTGCTGTTATTAAAAATGCTCGTGTTGTGCCCCGAACCATAACCTTTAACCTTTTGTGTCGTCCTCCCGGCTCAAATTGACCCTGTCTGTTTTGACTTTTCCTTCTTTCCTCCCTCTCTTCATCGCCCTTTCTTCCATCCTTCTGTGCTTCCTCCCTCCCTCCCTCCTTCCTTCCTCACTCCTTTCCTTCCTTCCTCCTTTCCTCTTTTCCTTTCTCCCTCCATCCATCCTTCCCTCCTTCCCTCCTTCCTTCCTTCCTTCCTTCCTTCCTTCCTCCCTCCCTCCCTCCCTCCCTTGACTTGAGGACAACAGGAGGGTTATGTGGAAACCTGGAAAAAGAAAGCCGTTTTCAAAAACTGGCTTTACCAAATGTTCGCTTTCCGAGTCTAAATCTCACAAAAAGAGAGCGCGCACACACACACACACACACACACGTTCAACAAGCTTGTTTATGAGTTTAAAAACCAGCTTCTCTTTCTCTCAGGTGAAGATGAAACATGTTGCTCTGGATCCATCTGGCTTTTAATGCCATTGTATTGATTCAAACACACTCAAACACATGCACGTTCTCTCTTAAGGGAAGATGAGGGAAAGGTCATGTCTCAAGTTAATTAGTCTCTCTGGCCCTGCAGGTTTCCTTTCCACTTCTTTCTTTCACTCTCTCTCTCGCTCTCTCGCTCTCTATCTCTACACACTTCCACCAGAGCATGAAGGTAATAAAATAACCTCTCTGAATCTGTTTTTATGTTCTCCTCTGGTTTCTAGACAGCAGGTCACACATGAACGTTCGGTGTATTCACGGCATCTTTGATCTGAAAGCCAGAATCAATTTGTTTGGTTGGAGCAGCAGATGTAGCGACTGTGTTTAATTATTGCTTCAGTTGTAGCTTAAAGGGGTAAAATAGGCGGGAGGGAGGGAGGGAGGAAGGGAGGAAGGACAGAAGGAAGGAAGGAAGGAAGGACAGATGGAAGGAAGAAAGGGAGGACAGAAGGAAGGAAGAAAGGGAGGACAGAAGGAAGGAAGAAAGGGAGGACATAGGAAGGAAGAAAGGTAGGACATAGGAAGGAAGAAAAGAAGGAAGGGAGGACGGAAGGAAGGAAGAAAGGGAGGACAGAAGGAAGGGAGGACATAGGAAGGAAGAAAGGTAGGACATAGGAAGGAAGAAAAGAAGGAAGGGAGGACAGAAGGAAGGACAGAAGGGAGGGAAGGTAGGTAGGAAGGAGGGAGGGAGAAAAGAAGAAAGGAAGGAAAGGGGGACGGACGGAGGGAAGGGAGGGAGGGAGAAAGGAAGAAAGGTAGGAAAGGGGGACGGACGGAGGGAAGGGAGGGAGGGAGGGAGAAAGGAAGAAAGGTAGGAAAGGGGGACGGACGGAGGGAAGGGAGGGAGGGAGGGAGAAAGGAAGAAAGGTAGGAAAGGGGGACGGACGGATGGAGGGAAGGGAGGGAGGGAGAAAGGAAGAAAGGTAGGAAAGAGGGAAGGACGGACGGAAGGAAGGACAGAAGGTAGGAAGGAAAGGAAGGAATGTGTTTTTATGCTTCTCTGGTTTCTAGACAGCAGGTCACACATGAACGTTCGGTGTATTTACGGCATCTTTGATCTGAAAGCCAGAATCAATTTGTTTGGTTGGTGCAGCAGATGTAGCGACTGTGTTTAATTATTGCTTCAGTTGTAGCTTAAAGGGGTAAAATATGTGTGTTTGGCTCCGAGGATCAACTATAATGAAGTGTGGAGATATCTGATGGAGAAAAAAAGTGTGTGTGTGTGTGTGTGTGTGTGTGTGTGTGTGTGAGAGAGTCGGCGAACTTCTCCCCCCTAAGGGACAAACACACTACTTCAACACCTCTGTGTGAATTTCAATCTTTCTCTCGTCTGACAGAACAGAGTGGAAAAAAAGCTTAGAAAGAAACTAGAAGCACCGATTCCTAAATTCATCATAAACAGACTCACTTTAACCCTCCTGTTGTCCTCGAGTCAAGGAAAGATGGGAGAAGGAAGGAAAGGAAGAATGATGGAAGGAAGGAAGGAGGGAGGGAGGAAGGAAAGGATGGAGGAGGGAGAGAGGAAGGAAAGGATGGAGGAGGGAGGGAGGAAGGAAAGGATGGAGGAGGGAGGGAGGCAGGGAGGGAGGAAGGAAAGGATGAGGGAGGAAGGAAGGAAAGGAAGGAGGAAGGGAGGAAAGGATGATGAAGAAGGTAGGGAGGGAGTGAGTGAAGGAAGGTTGGAGCGAGGGAGGGAAGGATGGAGGGAAGGTAGGAAGGAGGGAGGAAGGGAAGAAGGTAGGAAGGAGGGAAGGCGGGAAGGAAAGAAGGAAGGTAGGTAGGTAGGTAGGTAGGTAGGTAGGAAGGAGGGAGGGTTGGGAGGGAAGGAAGGAAGGTAAGAAGGACAGAAGGGAAGGAAGGGAGGACTTCATATCTTGCTTCAACAAGAATAGATACTTGACTTTCTTGTTGCTAGGTAACCAAACTTTTTTTTTTTCAATTATGATTCAGATTCAAAAGTGAATGAAGTTATATTTATTCAGCTCTTTCTCTCTATGGCAGCTTTTCTTTTCTTTCTTTCTTTTTTTTTCTACCCATATGGCTCCGACGCTACAGCAGCATCACGGTCATCAACAATTGAATGAGTCGGCCTCAGAAACACTCCAGCGCTCCTCTTCACTCTCACTCCGCTTAATTATACTTCACAACACTCGAGGAGAGTCATTTTCTATCAATTGCGACTTTCTTTTTCTTTTTTTTTTTTTTTTTTGAGAGCGGCTTCTAAAAACGGTCGTGTTCCTTAATGACTCAGGGACACGACTCAGCGGTAGGTTTTAAAGATGGCTGATGTGTTTGTTGAGCCAAATAACGCAGGCGGAGGACTCTGAGACCAATGCCTTTTATAATACTCTACATCAGGGAGGTCAAACATGAGGTCCAGGGGCCAGGTTACAGCCCGTTGAGTGGTCCAATACGGCCCACTTTCCTTATTCCTCCTTTCCTAACTTTCTGTATTCTTTTTCTTCCTTTCCTTCCATCTGTACTTCCTTCCTTCTTTCCTTTCTTCTTTCCCTTCCTTCCTTTTTAGTATGGAAGTATGTAGTATGGTAGTATGTAGTATGGAAGTATAGAAGTATGTAGTGTGTAGTATAGAAGTATGTAGTATGTAGTATAGAAGTATGTAGTATGTAGTATAGAAGTATGTAGTATGTAGTATAGAAGTATGTAGTATGTAGTATAGAAGTATGTAGTATGTAGTATAGAAGTATGTAGTATGTAGTATGGAAGTATGTAGTATGGAAGTATGGAAGTATGTAGTATGGAAGTATGTAGTATGGAAGTATGGAAGTATAGAAGTATGGTAGTATGGAAGTATGTAGTATAGAAGTATGGAAGTATAGTAGTATGGAAGTATGGTAGTATAGTAGTATGGAAGTATGGTAGTATGGAAGTATGGTAGTATAGTAGTATGGAAGTATGGTAGTATAGTAGTATGGAAGTATAGAAGTATAGTAGTATGGAAGTATGGTAGTATAGTAGTATGGAAGTATGGTAGTATAGTAGTATGTAGTATGGTAGTGTGGAAGTATGGAGTATGTAGTATAGAAGTATAGAAGTATAGAAGTATGTAGTTTCAACCCCAGCCTCTATGCTGTATTCTTCCAGTGGTGTGATGCCTTTTACCCACTGTGCTAATTCAGTGACTGCAGTATGGAGCTGTCCTTGGTGCTGAAACCTTATTTTTCCTTTTTCCCCCCCTTCTGCTCTCCTGTGCTGCTGACACACAAATAATGACAGGTGTGTTTTTCGCTGGCAGCAGTATGACACAGTCCCCAGTCCGGAGTGCTAACACGCTTACCACGGCAGGTTTTTATCGCCGTGGCAACACTAACGGGTGAACTTGTGGCCTTGAAGTGAACTCTCTCTTCTTTAGCCCCGGAGTTAGAGCTCTGTTAGTCGGCATGAACACGCCAACTCCTGACACATTAACAGGTCTCATGTCTCTCTCTGTAACTTTGCAAGGCTGTCGCATCGATGTGTCACAAAGTAAAGACACAACGACCAATAAAGAGAGAGAAATAAGAGCGGAGAGCAGAGGGGTCAAACTCATCTTCATTCAGACCAATTTGATCTCATGTGGGCCGGATCATTAAAAAGATGGATGGAAGGAAGGACAGATGGAAGGAAGGAAGGAAGGAAGGAAGGAAGGAAGGACAGATGGAAGGAAGGAAGGAAGGAAGGACAGATGGAAGGTAGGAAGGACAGATGGAAGGAAGGAAGGACAGATGGAAGGAAGGACAGAAGGAAGAAAGGGAGGAAGGAAGGACAGATGGAAAGAAGGACAGAAGGAAGAAAGGGAGCAAGGAAGGACAGAAGGAAGAAAGGGAGCAAGGAAGTAGGAATACTACCATACTTCTATACTACATACTCCATACTTCTATACTACATACTACATACTTCCATACTACATACTTCCATACTTCCATACTTTTATACTTGCATACTTTTAGGAAGGAAGGGAAAGAAGGAAGGAAGGACAGATGGAAGGAAGGACAGAAGGAAGAAAGGGAGCAAGGAAGGACAGAAGGAAGAAAGGGAGCAAGGAAGGACAGAAGGAAGAAAGGGAGCAAGGAAGGACAGATGGAAGGAAGGACAGAAGGAAGAAAGGGAGCAAGGAAGGACAGATGGAAGGAAGGACAGATGGAAGAAAGGGAGCAAGGAAGGACAGAAGGAAGAAAGGGAGCAAGGAAGGACAGATGGAAGGAAGGACAGATGGAAGGAAGGACAGATGGAAGGAAGGACAGAAGGAAGGAAGGAAGGAAGGAAGAGAACACAGGAAGGAAAGTGGGCCAGATTGGACCCCTCGGCGGGCTGGTTCTGGGCCACGGGCCGCATGTTTGACCCCCCTGCTGTAGAGAATGTGTTTATATGGATTATTATGAACATATATAGCGTATAGTCTTGGGTCACGTGTTAGAAATGATAAAGCATCAACACATTGTCAGTATATTCTCATCATATTTGACTGTGGAGCTGTCCGTGGTGCTAAAGTACTGAACTCAATGGGACAAGTGTACTGTATGTTTCTACAGTGTTTATGACACTTCTCCAATGGTGCTAACAACATTTATCACATCTGTTTAATCACCTAACCCTAACACGGACACACTCATGGAATTAAAGTTTCTATTTAACAAGAACTTATTGTGAGGGTGTAAAAGAATTAACAGGATGTAAGAGTTAAACAATTTACCATTGATGTAAAGGCACCTACAGCATCTTGCTTAACCCTCCTGTTGTCCTCGAGTCAAGGGAGGAAAGGAGGGAGGAAGGAAATGAAGGAAGGACAGAATGTAGGGACGAGGAAGGAAGGTAGGGGGAAGGAAAGAAGGACAGTCGGAAGGAGGGGAGGGAAGGACAGTCGGAAGGAGGGGAGGGAAGGACAGTCGGAAGGAGGGGAGGCAAGGACAGTCGGAAGGAGGGAGGCAAGGACAGTCGGAAGGAGGGAGGCAAGGACAGTCGGAAGGAGGGAGGGAAGGACAGTCGGAAGGAAGGAAGGAAGGAAGAGATAGGAACATTAATTTTATATAAGATGGGAAAATAAAAGTAGCAATAATTTTAAAATGATTAAGATAGTACAAAGTAAAAGAAGAATAAATAAAAGTTAATTAAAATACAACTTAAAAGATGTTTAGTAGTGGATCAATGTGAAGATGACTGATAAGTTATTATATTAAGCTACTTCCCTGATATCTAAAAATGCTTTCTTTCCTGTCCTTCCTTCCTTCCTTCTTTAGTTTGTTCCAAAAGTTTTGCAGAGTTTAGATTTTATTTTGTATATCGTTGCCGTGGCTGAATTTCTAAATAAAGACATCATGACGGTAATTATGTCCCACTATTCCAGCAGAAAACTGATCCATGGTAACCTCACATCTTCACTCAGCTGCACTCATTCCCTTTAATTTGGGAGAGGAGGACGTGATGTCAGCCTTCCTCCTCTCTGACAGCGCTGCGAGTCAAAGACGCTCGCTGAGTATTTTCTTCTTGAGCCTATAACTACTTTTTAATTAGCAAGCACCTCGAATCCCAGTCAACAACAGCAGCCACTCCCCTACAGCCGCTCCCCCAACAGCCCCTCCCTTACAGCCCCTCCCCCAACAGCCCCTCCCCTACAGGCTTTCTAAAAACACAACCAACAGGTAATCAGCCGTCACCACGCCCCTGCTGGCTGCTCACACGCCTCCTTATTTTTACATAGAGGGCAGTTAATCCTTGCTAAAATGTGTGTGTGTGTTTCTCTCTGGGCTCCATATAGAAATAGAAATCTGATGATAAAGTCAGCTGATGTGTCCTTGAGTAAAGCATCAAAACTCCTTTTTATAGTTACGTGAATGGAAACGCGTTCACACACACACGCACATCCAAAAGGCAAGAACGATTTGATCTCATGTGGGTTGGATCATTAAAAAGAAGGAGGGGAGGGAGGGAGGAAGGAAGGACAGAGGGGAGGAAGGGAGGGAGGGAGGAAGGAAGGAACAAAGGAAGGACGGAAGGAAGGAAGGAAGGAAGGACAGGAGGGAGGAAGGGAGGGAGGGAGGGTGGGAGGACGAGAGGACAGATGGAAGGGAGGAAGGATGGAAGGGAGGGAGGAAGGAAGGAAGGAAGGAAGGAAGGAAGGGAGGACAGATGGAAGGGAGGGAGGGAGGAAGGAAGGGATGAAGGAAGGGAGGAAGGAAGGAAGGAAGGACCGAAGGACGGAAGGAAGGGAGGAAGGAAGGGAGGAAGGACAGATGGAAGGAAGGACGGAAGGACAGATGGAAGGAAGGAAGGACTATTTTTACATAGAGGGCAGCTAATCCTTGCTAAAATGTGTGTGTGTGTGTGTGTGTGTTTCTCTCTGGGCTCCATATAGAAATAGAAATCTGATGATAAAGTCAGCTGATGTGTCCTTGAGTAAAGCATCAAGACATCCAAAGGCTGTCGATCAAACACTGTCTGGCTCCCTAACGACATGCTAATAAGGCGCTAATGACGAGACAAAAAGGCTGACGAGCTTTGCAATTAAATGACCGAAGTTTCCTCCCAGGGGAACGAGGAACTAGAGGAGGAGTGGTGTTTTTTGTGTAAGCCATACTTTTATATCAGAGGTGTCAAGAACGATTTGATCTCATGTGGGCCGGATCATTAAAAAGGTGGAGGGGAGGAAGGAAGGAAGGAAGGAAGGAAGGACAGATGGAAGGAAGGAAGGAAGGACGGAAGGAAGGACAGATGGAAGGACAGATGGAAGGAAGGAAGGACAGAAGGAAGGATGGAAGGAAGGACAGACAGATGGGGGACATTAAAAGAACATTAAAACATTAAAAGAGTCACAATCGAGAACCTTTCCACACTTTAAAAAAAAAAGAAAAAAAAAAGCTGTTCAAAGCTTTTCGAAAACAACAAATCCATGGCCAAGAGAAAACGTTTGACTAACAGATGAAATATTTCCAGGACAAAGCAAAGTAATAATGGAGGGTTATAAATGTTGCAGCCACCTTGGGGAAAAAGTCGAGTCTCTGCTTTTCTTTCTGCAACTATTCACGGTCATTTCCACAATAACTCACGATGCTTCTGGACTGTAGATATTTAAACATTTGGTAGAAACTATTCATCGTGCTGCTGCTGCTGTGTGTGGAGAAGCATGAGAATAGAAAGTATGAGAATATAATAACCAACTAGTTTCAGAGTGAAGCATGCAACCCTTAGAGAGGAGAATTTAAGTGAAACCAGGTTCAGATTGTAGAAGAAAGAGGCTGTGTTTGAAACCGCATACTACATACTTCTATACTACATACTACATACTTCTATACTTTACTTTTTTTGACATGAAGTTGTATGATATCATCACCATCAGTGTCGTGCATCAGCAGTGACTTTTCCCCCACTGTCGTTCCGGCTATGCATTCAAACCAGGTGGGGAGTTCTGGTCCTCTGAAATGAAGCCAACGTGGAAGTAACTTAGAGCTGCATTCTATCAAAAGGCCACCAGGGGGCGACCGTCTCTATACAAGTCAATGGAGAATTCACCAACTTCTCACTTGATTTCTAACCTCAGTAAACGTTTTCAAAATGTGTTTATGGTCTCAATCGCTAGTTTAAAGCCTTCTTCAATGCAGTATGATGTTCATTTGGGACATTTTGGCCTCCCTGATTTTATATGTGACGATAAAGCAGGGTATGCATTAGGGCGTGGCTACGTCCTGATTGACAGGTTGATTGACCAATGTCCTCGAGATCCAGCCCTCGCAACCATAGCAACCTCCCCGCTCCGCTCATGGCCCCGCCTCATGACCATATAAGTAGAATCTGTGTTTTTATTTTTCCCAGCATGCACCTGAAATTTTCAAGATGGTGCTGCCCAGATTCGAAACTATTGGCTTCCGAGCAGCAGTCCACAAACCAATGGGTGACGTCACAGATGTTACGTCCATTTCTTTCATACAGTCTATGGTTCAAACGTATGTGTATTGGCAATAAAACACTACATCAATTAAAGTTGGGTTTAATTAGCTTGTGTGACAAACATTCGGTGATATGAAGCATCAATGTTTGCCATAGTTTGTCTCATCTTTATTATTAAACACCTCACGTTTACAAGCCAGAAACTGATATTTACGATTTTCCTTCTATGACTTAAACGCACCATTAGACACAGTTATAATAATGCTATGAAACAAACACATTAATATGAGAAGTGGTTTATTTTAGAGTCTAATTCAACATAACGGACCAAATTCCTGCATTTCACGCCAACAATTCATTTTTTCCCCCTCTCTGCTTTTCAACAACTCATCTCCTCCTTTCTTCTTCTTTCTTTTCTTTTCTTTTTTTTTATAATGGAAGTGCATCAGACAGCAAGGTCGCGAAGCTATTAATCTTTTGCACCGCTCTTTTCCTCCTCTTGTCCTCTCGCCATCCTCTCATCCTCTCATTCTTTCTTTCTTTCTTTCTCTGACAACCATCCAACACAATAAAACTTTGCACATCACACCTACCTGACGTGTGTGTGTGTGTGTGTGTCATACAGTGTGTGTGTCATACTGTGTGTGTGTGTGTGTGTGTGAGTGTGCGCCTTACACTGTGTGTGTGTGCCTTTACACTGTGTGTGTGTGTGTGTGTGTGTGTGTGTGTGTGTGTGTGTGTGTGCGCCTTACACTGTGTGTGTGTGTGTGTGTGCGCGCCTTACTCTGTGTGTGTATCTTTGGACGGACTCGAAAGGTGACCGCTCCGGTGGTGTCATGCCATCGCTATGGAGACGCACTTATCTCCCCCTTTCCTTTTGTCACCATCTGGCCTTTGAGATGAAAGGAGGAGAGGGAGTCTGAGTAAAAGTTTATTAAGCGACAACGTTTGACGTTAAGTTAATTCAGCCACAAGACAAAAAGAGGTGAAAGAGACAAGAAGGAATTAGAGGAGTGTTATAATTAGGAAGAGGAAGAGGAAGAGGAAGAGGAGAACAAAAGGAAGTTTAAGAGGAGAGGAAGCATAGCAATAGAAAAGTATGGCTACGCTAGCTAGCATATCAGACAGTTGATTTTAAGCTTCAGATAACAGAAAGTAGGTGTGAAATATCAGAGTAAATTAAAGTTTAAGTTGTAGTGCACACATTTCAAAAGGTTAGTGTCTCAAATGAAACACGGTTGTTGTTGAAGCGCACTTACCGGAAATGACGATTAGCGTTAGCATTAGCATCCGTGGTTCCGAATCATCAGACTGTTAAATGAACCAATGCTGGTGATTTATATGAGAGACAGTTTAGTGGAGCTTAGTGTAAAAAAACACATGATTTATATTAGTGTGGAGATGATTGCTGTAGTTACGATTACCTACCTCTTCTTTCTTTCTTTCAGCTGTCATTCTTTATTTATTTATTTATTTATTTATTTATTTATTTATTTATTTCATTGTCATCCTTTCTTTCTTTCAGCAGTCATCCTTGTCTGTCTTTTTTGCTTGCTTGCTCTCAGCTGTCGTCATTTCTTTCTGTCTTTCTGTCTTTCTTTCTTTCTTTCAGTTGTCACCCTTTCTTTCCTGCTTTCTTTCTTCCTTCCTTCGTTCCTTCCTTCTGCTACGTAGCCAAGATGGCGACCATTGGCGATTTTCTAATAGTTCTCAGTGAAACCATCCAGGTTCTCATCGTGCTGCATGTTTCCAAGTATTGGTACAGAAGGAGAGATTTGACCATCGAACATAATTAATGATGAAAAGATGCACTTTCTAGTCGTTTACTGTCCATTATCTGCAGTTTGTTAGTCTTCTTCTTCTTTTTTTTAGTTTTTCTAGTCTTACGAGTATATTAAACCCACATTCGCAGCTCATTTGTCATTGTTATGGTGACAGACTGTTGACAGATGCTGTACTTTTTGGCTGCACTTAACTTTTGGCCTCGTGCTTCCAAGTGGACATTAGCAGTCTGAGTCAGTGAGAGTCATCTCTGGCATCGCTGACAAACAGTCCAAAAAAAGTGATTCAGCTGCATCCGATGATCTCCGGAGGAAACAAAGCTGGATGTTTGAGACACTAAAGTTTAATGTACGTGGACTTTGTTTTTTATGTAAGTTTATTTGTTTGTATGACACTTTTAATACAGTAGTTATAACTTAAGTGCAGACTCTCTGCCATTAACTGTCCAATAAGGGCAAAAAAATGTAATCAAAGTCTATGTAAAGAATAAATGTGTTCTGAGTTCGACATACCACAGAAAAGTGTGGTTGTTAACCACCCTGCCAAATTTGAATGATTAAAAAAATCACCAAATATATGAAATTAGGCTTCAAAGTTGTGTAAAAATCAGCCTCTTTCTCTGCTCCCAAACGCTGTGGGCGTGGCCTCCGAGTCCGCTGAAGCCCCGCCCCCTACCAAGTGTCACCTGTCAATCAAAGTCACCACCTCTACCAGAAACATGGACCCTACGTCTGAGAGCTTTCAGCGGCTAGCTCGGCGGCTAGCTCGGCGGCTAACTCGGTGGCTATCTCGGCTGCTAGCTCAGCGGCTAACTCGGCTGCTAGCTCGGCTGCTAACTCAGCTAACTGGCTAACTATAGACTGTAGTAGTAGTAGTGTGCGCTGAATGTATTTTATACCTCTACAGCAGCAGGGGCGGGTTTATGCCAATCACCGCCGCGTTACGTAGCTCAGTGGCTAGCTCGGCGGCTAGCTCGGCAGCTAACTTGGCGGCTAACTCAGCTAACTGGCTAACTGTAGACTGTAGTAGTAGTAATGTTAGATGTAGTAACAATAACTGGCCACTAGGCAGGTTAACCACTGAGGAGAGCGGACTCTCGGTCTTATATAGTAGAGGAGGGAACTGACTTGACACAGACTTTAAGAAGTGTTAATGTTGATGAACGGAGCAGCAGAGCGAGAGCAGCAGATGAAGGGCAGTAGATGCAGCGGTGGTGTTGTATGACAGTGAAGAAGAGCCTCATCAGCATTAATGGACGACGTTACTACTCTGTTCTCTCTGTGTGTGTGTAATGCCAACATTATGCTATGCATCATCCCATCCTCCCATCCACCCATCCGTCT
>JAJDFG010001467.1:0-22500 GCA_021039105.1 Scomber colias
CATGACCCTAACCCTCTTAATGATATACAGTCTATGTATTTAACTCATGACCCTAACCCTCTTAATGATATACAGTCTATGTATTTAACTCATGACCCTAACCCTCTTTCTAATATACAGTCTATGTATTTAACTCATGACCCTAACCCTCTTAATGATATACAGTCTATGTATTTAACTCATGACCCTAACCCTCTTAATGATATACAGTCTATGTATTTAACTCATGACCCTAACCCTCTTTCTAATATACAGTCTATGTATTTAACTCATGACCCTAACCATCTTTCTAATATACAGTCTATGTATTTAACTCATGACCTTAACCCTCTTAATGATATACAGTCTATGTATTTAACTCATGACCCTAACCATCTTTCTAATATACAGTCTATGTATTTAACTCATGACCCTAACCATCTTTCTAATATACAGTCTATGTATTTAACTCATGACCCTAACCATCTTTCTAATATACAGTCTATGTATTTAACTCATGACCCTAACCCTCTTAATGATATACAGTCTGTGTATTTAACTCATGACCCTAACCCTCTTTATGATATACAGTCTATGTATTTAACTCATGACCCTAACCCTCTTTCTGATATACAGTCTATGTATTTAACTCATGACCCTAACCCTCTTTCTAATATACAGTCTATGTATTTAACTCATGACCCTAACCCTCTTTCTAATATACAGTCTATGTATTTAACTCATGACCCTAACCCTCTTAATGATATACAGTCTATGTATTTAACTCATGACCCTAACCATCTTTCTAATATACAGTCTATGTATTTAACTCATGACCCTAACCCTCTTTCTAATATACAGTCTATGTATTTAACTCATGACCCTAACCCTCTTAATGATATACAGTATATGTATTTAACTCATGACCCTAACCCTCTTTCTGATATACAGTCTGTGTATTTAACTCATGACCCTAACCCTCTTTCTAATATACAGTCTATGTATTTAACTCATGACCCTAACCATCTTAATGATATACAGTCTATGTATTTAACTCATGACCCTAACCCTCTTTCTGATATACAGTCTATGTATTTAACTCATGACCCTAACCCTCTTAATGATATACAGTCTGTGTATTTAACTCATGACCCTAACCCTCTTAATGATATACAGTCTATGTATTTAACTCATGACCCTAACCCTCTTAATGTTATACAGTCTATGTATTTAACTCATGACCCTAACCCTCTTTCTGATATACAGTCTATGTATTTAACTCATGACCCTAACCATCTTTCTAATATACAGTCTATGTATTTAACTCATGACCCTAACCCTCTTTCTAATATACAGTCTATGTATTTAACTCATGACCCTAACCATCTTAATGATATACAGTCTATGTATTTAACTCATGACCCTAACCCTCTTTCTAATATACAGTCTATGTATTTAACTCATGACCCTAACCCTCTTAATGATATACAGTCTATGTATTTAACTCATGACCCTAACCCTCTTAATGATATACAGTCTATGTATTTAACTCATGACCCTAACCCTCTTAATGATATACAGTCTATGTATTTAACTCATGACCCTAACCCTCTTAATGATATACAGTCTATGTATTTAACTCATGACCCTAACCCTCTTAATGATATACAGTCTATGTATTTAACTCATGACCCTAACCCTCTTAATGATATACAGTCTATGTCAGGGGTCTTCAACGTTTTCCAGGCCAAGGACCCCCAAACTGATAGAGAGATGGCGCGGGGACCCCCTACTTTTATATATTGTATAAAATGGTGTTTTTATATTAAACCGGTCCTATAGTGCCATGTATAAATGTACCTTATTATTATTATATATTACCATGTGTATTTAAACTTGATTCATGTTGATTATGCCTGCAGCACAATGCCAAAAAATCCGGTGCACGTTTCCACACACATATGTTGCCCTTTTCTGACTTTGAGCCCCTGCCCCTCTATAATCATGTGCACGTCTCTGATAAGGACGCTTTGCTCTCACACGCGCTGCATTTATAGTCACACAACACACACATGCGCACGCAGTCACTTTCTTGTGCGCGCTCTTGCTCTCTCCAGATTCCGGGAGATTGTGTCTCATTTGCGGGCGTCAGGGAGCCGCTATCAATATGCGGGAGACTCCCAGAACTTCCGGGGGAGTTGGGATGTCTGTAATACACAGGTTCATATATTCATGTTTTTATTTTAAGCATGTGCAAGGTACGACCTCGTGATTGGCACAGCAGCGATGGGGGTGCGTCCTCCTCGTTGGCGGGACAGGTGTTGTGAATGAACCGGTGCTCAGCTTGAAAGAGCTCCTGTGTGTCGCTGAATGTGTGCACTGCTGACTGAAAGACGTCTTCTGCCTCCATTTATCTGTTCACTACAGTGTGTTGGATTCATGTTCATGTGTATTTAAAGACATTTCAATTTGTGGAAAAAATTGCAAGGGGGAATATAAAAAAAATGTCTAATCAACCAAAACTTTCGCGACCCCCCTGCAGTACCTCCGCGGACCCCCTAGGGGTCGCGGACCCCCTGTTGAAGACCTCTGGTCTATGTATTTAACTCATGACCCTAACCCTCTTAATGATATACAGTCTATGTATTTAACTCATGACCCTAACCCTCTTAATGATATACAGTCTATGTATTTAACTCATGAATCATCTTCAGGGAGTTTTTTTGGAGTCGTTTCATTTTGACTTAAATTAACCGTAAACTACTTCCTGTTCTTGTAATCAGGTGTGACGCTCAGCTGTTAAACACACACTCACACTCACACACACCTGTATTTCTAAACTGTGGTGTGTGTGTGTGTGTGTGTGTGTGTGTGTGTTTCTCTCTGTTTCATTTTCAATATGTGTGTGTGTGTGTGTGTGTGCGCGTGTGTTTCTGTGTATGTGTGTGTGTGTGTGTTTGTGTTTCAATATTTATGTGTGTGTGTTTTTTTTTCAATGTGTTTTGCAATGTGTGTGTGTGTGTGTGTGTGTGTGTGTGTGTGTTTCTCTCTGTTTTAATTTCAATGTGAGTTTCAATGTGTGTGTATGTGTGTGTTTCAATATTTATGTGTGTGTTTTTTTTTCAATGTGTTTTCCAATGTGTGTGTGTGAGTGTGTGTGTGTTTCAATGTGTGTGTTTCTGTGTGTGTGTGTGTGTGTGTGTGTGTGTGTATGTATGTTTCTCTCTACATGTTTCAATTTCAATGTGAGTTTCAATGTGTGTGTGTGTGTGTGTGTGTGTGTGTGTGTGTGTGTGTGTGTGTGTGTGTGTGTGTGTGTTTCTCTGTGTGTGTGTGTGTGTGTGTGTGTGTGTGTGTGTGTGTGTGTGTGCAGGCCCTCAGGCAGCAGCTGGACTCCCTCCAGCAGCTGGTCCAGCTCAGGTGTTGGTGTGTAGTTGGACGGCTGCTGCAGACGCTGAGCAGAGAGAACACAGAGCTGAGGCAACAGCGCCGCCTGGTGGCCAGAAGATGTACTGCACCCACACACACTGACTCCCAGCAGCAACTAACACAGGTATTATATATATTCACTTCCTTCCTTCCTCCCTTCCTTCCTCCTTTCCTCCCTCTTTACTCCTTTCCTTCCTTCCTTCTTTTCCTCCTTTCCTTTCTTTCTTCCCTCCCTCCCTCCTTTCCTTCCTTCCTTTCTTCCATCTATCCTTCCTTCCTTCCTTCTCTCCTTCCTTCCATCTGTCCTTCCTTCCTTCCTTCCTTCCTTCTTTCCTTCCTTCCTTCCTTCCTCCCTCCTCCCTCCTTCCTTCCTTCCTTCCTTCCTTCCTTCCTTCCTGCCTTCCTTCCTTCCTCCCTCCCTCCCTCCCTCCTTTCCTTCCTTCCTTTCTTCCATCTATCCTTCCTTCCTTCCTTCTCTCCTTCCTTCCATCTGTCCTTCCTTCCTTCCTTCCTTCCTTCCTTCCTTCCTTCCTTCCTTCCTTCCAACAGTAGGGTTAAAAGATGAACATATAATAATCAGATTTAATTATAAACTCTATCATTACATAATAAACTCTTTTTTTCACTCTTAGATTCATCCTTGTGTTTCCTCTCTTAGCGTCTGCTTCCTTCCTTCCTTCCTCCTTCCTTCCTTCCTTCCTTCCTTCCTCCTTTATATTTTTCCACTCTTAGATTCATCCTTGTGTTTCCTCTCTTATCGTCTGCTGTGTGAATCATGTCTATCAGATCATTCAGGTGTATAATTGAGTGTTAAGTGGTTTATAAGCATCAGAGTAATAATTGATGAGGAAGAACAAAAGCTGGAGTCAAACCGCTGACTGACCTCATTACATGTTTATAGAGTCCATACCCTGCTGCCTGAGCCAAGTCTGTCACACTCCTGTACATCTGTCCGTCAGTCCGTCTGCACCACACACTCCTGATTTTCTTCCTTTCTTTCTTTCTTTCTTTCGAATAATATGTAACACAGGTTTATTAAAAAGAGGTAAAATTGTTAGAAAAAGCTGTACAAAAAAGTAAAAATTAAGGAATAAAGCTGTTTCAGTGGCTTAAGATAATATTGTAGGATTTCTTTCTGTCTTTCTTTCTTTCTTTCTTTCTTCCTTCCTTCTGTCCTTCCTTCCTCCCTCCGTCTTTCTTTTCTCCCTTCCTTCTTTCCTTCCTCCATCCCCCTTCCTTCCTTCCTGCCTTCCTTCTTCTTCCTCCCTTCCTTCCTCCTACATTCCTTCTTTCCTTTCCTCCTTTCCGTCCTTCCTTCCTTCCTTCCTCCCTCCTTCCTTTACTTCCTTCCTTCCTTCCTTCCTCATATTGGGCTGTATGTGGCCCTTGAATGAAAATGAGTTTGACACCTCTGCCTGCTGCTTTGACCACTGTGATAATATATCAAACTTTAAAGAGTTGATATTTCCTTTCCTCTCCAGATTGATCCTCTTTTATCAAACAGCTGCAGCCTGAAGACTCTCACTACCGAGACGAAGAAAGAGAAGACCAAGACGGTCTCGTTCTTAAATGGAGACATTAAACACATACTGGAGGACGGGAAAGTGGTGAGCTGCTTTAACCTTCCTGTCGCCCTCGAGTCAAGGAAGGAAGGGAAGGAGGAAGGAAGGGAGGAAAGGAAAGAAGGAAGAGAGGAAGGAAAGGAAGGGAGGAAGAAGGAAGGAAAGGAGGAAGGTAGGAAGGAGGGAGGGAGGGAGGGAGGGAGGGAGGGAGAGAGGGAGAAAGGAAGGAAAGACGGACAAAGGAAAGAAGGAAGGGAGGAAGGAAAGGAAAGGAAGGAAGGAGGGAAGGAAACAAGGAGGGAGGGAGGGAGGGAGAAAGGAAGGAAAGACAGACAGAGGAAAGAAGGAAGAAGGAAGGGAGGAAGGAAGGAGGGAAGGAAACAAGGAGGGAGGGAGGGAGGGAGAAAGGAAGGAAAGACGGACAGAGGAAAGAAGGAAGGGAGGAAGGAAAGGAAGGAAGGAGGGAAGGAAACAAGGAGGGAGGGAGGGAGGGAGGGAGGGAGAAAGGAAGGAAAGACGGACAGAGGAAAGAAGGAAGGGAGGAAGGAAAGGAAGGAAGGAGGGAAGGAAACAAGGAGGGAGGGAGGGAAAAAGGAAGGAAAGACGGACAGAGGAAAGAAAGAAGGGAGGAAGGAAACAAGGAAGGAGGGAAGGAAACAAGGAGGGAGGGAGGGAGAAAGGAAGAAAAGACAGACAGAGGAAAGAAGGAAGGAAGGAAGGAGGGAAGGAAACAAGGAGGGAGGGAGGAAGGAAGGACAGGAGGAAAGAGAGAGGAAGGAAAGAAAGAGAGAAGGACGGAGGAAGAACAGAAGGAAGGAAGGAAGGGAGGAAAGAAGGAACAGTCAAAACAGATGGGGTCAATTTGACCCGGGAGGACGACAGGAGGGTTAAAAACTTCATAGTAGAGCTTTTAATACATGAATAGATGACATCATCATCAGCTGTTGTTATTATTGCAGGTTTATTACTTCGCTGCTTCACAGACAACACAAACTATTTACCCGACTGGTCTGGAGGTTCTTCACTTCTCCAACAAGCAGATCGGTGAGAAGTGGTTTGAGTTTTATATCACATCAATGTTCCTCCATCCTCAAAGTTATATAATCACTTGAAGAAGGAAGGAAGGAAGGGAGGGAAGAAGGAAGGAAGGGAGAGAAGGAAGGGATGGAAGAAGGAAGGAAAGGAGGAGGAAAGGAAGGGAAGAAGGAATGAAAGGAGGGAGGAAGGAAGGGATGGAAGAAGGAAGGAAAGGAGGAGGGAAGGAAGGGAAGAAGGAAGGAAGAAAGAAGGAAGGAAAGGAGGGAGGAAGGAAGGGATGGAAGAAGGAAGGAAGAAGGGATGGAAGAAGGAAGGAAGGGAAGAAGGAAGGAAGAAGGAATGAAAGGAGGGAGGAAGGAAGGGATGGAAGAAGGAAGGAAAGGAGGAGGGAAGGAAGGGAAGAAGGAAGGAAGAAAGAAGGAAGGAAAGGAGGGAGGAAGAAAGGAAGGAAGGAAGGGAGGGAAGAAGGAAGGAAGAAGGAATGAAAGGAGGGAGGAAGGAAGAAAGGGGGACGGAGGAAGGAAGGGAAGAAGGAAAGAAGGAAGGAAGAAAGAAGGAAAGGAGGGAGGAAGGAAGCGATGGAAGAAGGAAGGAAAGGAGGAGGGAAGGAAGTGGGGAAGGAAGGAAGGGAGAGAGGAAGGAAGGAAGAAGGAAGGAAAGGAGGGAGGAAGGAAGAAAGGGGGACGGAGGAAGGAAGGACAGAAAGAAGGGAGGAAGGAAGGGAGAGAGGAAGGAAAAGAGGAAGGGAGGGAGGAAGGAAGAAGGAAGGAAGGAAGGAAGGAAGGAAAGGAGGGAGGAAGAAAGGAGGAGGGAAGGAAGGGAAAGAGGAAGAAAGGAGGAAGGAAGGACAGAGGAATGAAGGGAAGGAGGAGGGAAGGGAGGAGGGAAAGAAGGAAGGAAGGAAGGAAGGAAGGAAGGAAGGAAGGAAGGAAGGAAGGAAGGAAAGGAGGGAGGAAGAAAGGAGGAGGGAAGGAAGGGAGGAAGGAAGGAAGGGAAAGAGGAAGGAAGGACAGAGGAATGAAAGAAGGAAGGAGGGAGGGAGGGAGGGAGAAGGAAGGAAGGGAGGGAAGAAGGAAGGAAGGAAAAGAGGAAGGGAGGAAGGAAGGAAGGAAGAAGGAAGGAAGGAAAGGAGTGAGGAAGAAAGGAGGAGGGAAGGAAGGGAAAGAGGAAGAAAGGAGGAAGGAAGGACAGAGGAATGAAGGAAAGGAGGAGGGAAGGGAGGAGGGAAAGAAGGAAGGAAGGAAGGAAGGAGGGAGGGAGGGAGAAGAAAGGAGGGAGGAGCCCCATCTTCCCCAATATAGTTCAGAAAGGTTCCAGATATTGAATATATTATAATATATTTATTTAAGTGTTATAATAATAATATGTTGTCGTGTAACAGAGAAGAGACTCCCTGGAGGGAACAGAGAGATCTTATTTCCAGACCAGACCATCAAATATCTGAAGCCCAACGGAGACGAGAAGACCATCTTCCCTGATGGCACCGTCGTTCACCTCTCTCTGTAAGTCAACACTATAATATAATATACTATAATAATTAATATTCATATAACAGTTCACCTCTCTCTGTAAGTCAACACTATAATATAATAAACTATAATAATTAATATTCATATAACAGGTTTAATAAGTCAACACTGTTCATTCAGGATTAATAATAATAATTAATATTTATATAACAGGTTTATAGAGAGTTTGACACAGTGAGGCTCTGCAGGGTCAGAAAGTCAACCTGTCATTAAAGCAGCAGCTAACCCTCATTAATAAATCAACATTATTAATAATAAGGCAAGGCAGCTTTATTTATATAGAGCATTTCATACATGATGGAAAGTGGAGAGTGGTTAGTGAAATTAAATAGAAATGTCAGATGTCATCTTAAATGATCTTATATTATATTATATTATATAAAGCAGAGGTGTCAAACTCATTTTCATTCAAGGGCCACATACAGCCCAATTTGATCTGATGTGGGCCGGATCATTAAAAAGATGGAAGGAAAGAAGACAGAAAGGAAAAATGGAAGGGAGGATGGAAGGAAGGAAGGAAGGAAGGAAGGAAGGAAGGAAGAAAGAAAGAACAGACAGAATGAAGGAAGGAAGGAAGGAAGGAGAGATAGAAGGAAGAAAGGGATGAAGGACAGAATGAAGGAAGGAAGGACACATGGAAGGACAGAAGGAAGGAGAGATAGAAGGAAGAAAGGGATGAAGGACAGATAGAAGGAAGGAAAAAAAGAGGAAGGAAGGAGGGAAGAAAAGAGGGAAGGAAGGAAGAAAGGGAGGAAGGAAGGAGGGAAGAAAAAGAGGGAAGGAAGGAAGGAAGAAAGGGAGGAAGGAAAGATGGAAGGAAAAGAACACAGGAAGAAAATGGGGCCGGATTGGACTCCTCGGAGGGCCGCTTCTGGCCCACGGGCCGTATGTTTGACACCCCTGATATAAAGTATTTCATTGTTCAAATAATGTTGAAGTCCAGAAAAAGATTGAATGAGGAATCATCAGGAGTCGTTGAGCTGAATACAGTCAGAGTTTTATTATCAACAGCAAAACTTCAACAATCACCACACAGACTGAATCTATGCATACATAATGAGGAGGGTCCCTTTATACTGTCAACACTGCTGACCTTTTTTTCCAGTTAATCTTTATAAAACCTGTTCATGCATACAGTTCAGTCCGTTTGGGTTCTTCTTCTTCTTCTTTGACTCACATGTCAGTTGTTAGTTGATGATCTTGCACAGGCAGCTTCCTCTTCCTCTTCCTCTTCCTCTCCGTCACCACATGGCAGAAGTCGGGTCGGCATGGTTCTGCAGGTGCTTCGGGTCTGTAGGAGTCTTTTGGATTACATCATTCTCGGCCTTGAGTTGTGTTTTTAAGTGTTGTTAACCACCCTGCCAAATTTGAATGATTAAAAAAAATCACCAAATATATGAAATTAGGCTTCAAAGTTGTGTAAAAATCAGCCTCTGAAGCCCCGCCCCCTACCAAGTGTCACCTGTCAATCAAAGTCACCACCTCTACCAGAAACATGGATGCTAAGTGTGAGAGCTTTCTGCTACTAGCTCGGCGGCTAACTCAGCTGCTAGCTCGGCGGCTAACCCAGCTAACTGGCTAACTGTAGACTGTAGTAGTAGTAGTAGTGTGTGCTGAATGTATTTCTACCTCTACAGCAGCAGGGGCGGGTTTATGCTAATCCTAGCTCCACAATTCAAATCTAAATGGTTGAAATGCTTTTTAAACCTTTTTTAGAAATACATTTATGACCTATTTAATGTGTTTAGAAGAAGTAATAGAGTTGATAAGAAGTGGGAAGGTAGGAGTGACTCTCTGAATCATCTTCTCCAGCTCAGGTGAGAAGATAATCGACTTCCCCAGCGGTCAGAGAGAGATCCACACCTCCCAGTACAAGAGGAGAGAGTTTCCTGATGGGACAGTGAAGACCGTTTACACCGACGGACGACAGGAAGCCATCAGAGGAGGAAGAGGAAGTCACCGTCTAGAGGAAGAGGAAGTCATTGTCTGACAGCCTGAGTGTGTGTGTGAGAGATCAATACACCAACTATCACAGCTTATAGATTGTTTTAGATGGATTCAATTAAACTTTATTGTCATTGTACACGATAACGATAACACACAATTAGTGAATTACAGTTAGAAAAAAAAATGTATTGAGTAATTTATGATGTAATAATACTAATTTAATCAGTTTTTCTCACTCTGATAGTTCATTTAATCATAGTTCATGTCACTCATCTTAATTAACTATTAATAATTAATAATAATGACTTTAAATAAACACTTTTACACCTCTGTTAATTGAGTTATTGTCTGTTATATGAAGCTTTATGTCATTTATTCTCTTTAAAAAGGTGAAAATCAGCATAAAAATTCACAAAATTAAAATAAAAAACTGATAAATGTTTAGTTTTCTCTCTTTATCGACTCTTCACAGGGAAAAAAATGATGTTTTAAATTTCAATAATCCAAACTTTACTTACTATATGATATCATAATTAACTTTAATAAAGCCAGCTGGTTCATATAATGATGTAAACCAGAGGAGTCAAACTCATTTTCATTCAAGGGCCACAAACAGACCAATCTGATCTCATGTGGACCGGATCATTAAAAAGATGGAAGAGAAGACAAGAAGGAAAGGATAGGATGAAGGAAAGAAGGAAGGAAAAGAAGAGAAGACAAGAAGGGATGAAGAAAGGAAGGTAGGAAGGAAGGAAGGAAGGAAGGAATGAAAAGAAGACGGAGGAAGAAAGGGATGAAAGAAAGAAGAAAGGAAAAGAAGGAGGAGAAGAAAGAATACAGGAAGGACCGATGGAAGGAAGGAAGGAAGGAAGGAAGGAATGAAAAGAAGACAGGGAGGAAGAAAGGTAGGAAGGGAAGAAGGAAGGACAGACGGAAGGAAGGAAAAGAAGGAAGGAAAAGACAGAGGAGAAGAAAGAGAATACAGGAAGGAAAGATGGAAGGAAGGAAGGAAAAGAGGAAGAAGGAAACTGTGCCGGATTGGACCTCTCGGCGGGCCCCGCATGTTTGACCCCCCTGATATAAACTATGTGGAAGTGATGTTTAATCATGTTTAAAGCACTGGCTGATCAGCGGAGGATCGTTTGGCCCCCAGAACAAAGACTCAAACTCTTCTTCCTCTCCGTCTGAAATCTTCTCTTTCTCCTCTCTGTCTGAACTCTTCTTCTTCTTCTTTTTCTCCTCTCCGTCTGAGCTCTTCTTCTTCTCTTTCTCCTCTCTGTCTGAACTCTTCTTCTTCTCTTCCTCCTCTCCGTCTGAACTCTTCTTCTTCTCTTCCTCCTCTCCGTCTGAACTCTTCTTCTCTTTCTCCTCTCCGTCTGAACTCTTCTTCTTCTCTTCCTCCTCTCCGTCTGAACTCTTCTTCTCTTTCTCCTCTCCGTCTGAACTCTTCTTCTCTTTCTCCTCTCCGTCTGAACTCTTCTTCTCTTTCTCCTCTCCGTCTGAACTCTTCTTCTCTTTCTCCTCTCCGTCTGAACTCTTCTTCTCTTTCTCCTCTCCGTCTGAACTCTTCTTCTCTTCCTCCTCTCCGTCTGAACTCTTCTTCTCTTTCTCCTCTCCGTCTGAACTCTTCTTCTCTTTCTCCTCTCCGTCTGAACTCTTCGGCCGCTTCCTGACCGACCGGCCCGCAGCCAGCTGATTGGTCAGCTTGTGAATTTCCTGTATGACTGTTTTTACGTCCAGCGTGTGTCGTGATGCCTTCAGGGTCGCTGTGTTAAACGGGAACGTCCGTATGAAGCCTCCGACTCTCAGAGGAGGAACGTGTCGACTGTTTGAGGACGTTTCTGCCTCCTGATGGATTCTTACTGGTCTGATTCTTCCAACTCTGTGAATCAATTACAGCAGCAGTTAGTTATGATTCAGATTTCTGCTCAGTTTGAGTTTTAAAGAGAAAAAAAGGTCCAAAAGCTTTCAAAGAAACATTTAGGTTAAGAGAAACTTTGATTTTCAAGTCAGATAAAACTTAATTAACCTTCCTGTCATCCTTCCCTCCTCCTTCCTGATCCCCCTTTCTTCCTTCCTTCTGTCTTCCCTCCCTCCCTTCCTTCTGTCCTCCCTCCCTTCCTTCCTTCCTTCTGTCCTCCCTCCCTCCCTTCCTTCTTCCTCCCTCCTCCCTCCTTTCCTTCCTTCTTCCTCCCTCCTTTCCTTCCTTCTTCCTCCCTCCTTTCCTTCCTTCCTTCTTCCTCCCTGCTTTCCTTCCCTCCTTCTTCCTCCCTGCTTTCCTTCCTTCCTTCTTCCTCCCTGCTTTCCTTCCTTCCTTCTTCCTCCCTCCTTTCCTTCATTCTTCCTCCCTTCCTTCCTCCCTCCTTTCCTTCCTTCTTCCTCCCTCCTTTCCTTCCTTCCTTCTTCCTCCCTGCTTTCCTTCCTTCCTTCTTCCTCCCTGCTTTCCCCCTCCTTTCCTTCATTCTTCCTCCCTTCCTTCCTCCCTCCTTTCCTTCCTTCTTCCTCCATCCTTCCTCCCTCCCTCCCTCCTTTCCTTCTTCCTCCATCCTTCCTCCCTTCTCCCTCCCTCCTTTCCTCCCTCGACTCGGGGACAACAGGAGGGTTAAAAACACTACAGCACTGAGTAAGAAATAGTAGCCTAAATGAATTACACATTTTCCACCAAGACAACATATAGTTTAACATACAGGAAACAGTCAGTAGAGTTTGTACCTGTGGATATCTGGGAGTCTGCAGGACGCAGCAGGACTCTTGAATCGGAGCGCCTGCGGAGGAATATCAGGTATCTGAGAGGAAACGTCCGTCTCTGCTGACAGCTGCGTCTCAGTTTCTGTTTCGGTGTCGTTGTGGTTCATCGGCTCGGACACCTGAAGACTGGAAGCGAGACCCGGACACGTCTGTCTGTCTGTCCTCCAGCGTGAGCCGAGGATCAGGTTCAGGTTCCTGTCTGTGAAGGGTTAGGGTTAATTATTACTTCTGTAGTAAAGTCAGTAAGCAACTAGTCTCCATGTGGTTCAGTTTAAATTTAACCCTCCTGTTGTCCTTGAGTCAAGGAAGGGAGGAAGAAGGAAGGAAAGGAGGAAGGGAAGAAGGAAGGAAAGGAGGGAGGAAGGACGGAAGGGAGGAAGAAAGAAGGAAAGGAAGGAGGGAGGAAGATGGAGGGAGGAAGGGAAGAAGGAAGGAAAGGAGGGAGAAAGGAAGGAAAGGAGGGAGGATGGAAGGAAGGAAAGGAAGGAGGGAGGGAGAAAGGAACAGAGGAAGGAAAGAAGGAACAGTCTTTTTCTTTCCTTCTTTCCAAATGTCTCTTTCTCTCTCTTCCATCTTTGTCATTCTTTCCATTTTTCTCTCTCACCTTTGTCAAGGAAGGAGGAAGGGAGGAAAGAAGGAAGGAGGAAAGGAGGAAAGAAGGAAGGAGGAAGGGAGGAAAGAAGGAACAGTCTTTTTCTTTTTTTTCTTTCTCTTCCACCTTTGTCATTTCTCTCTCTCTCTCACTCTCAAATGGTGTAAATGTCATTTTAAATGATATAAACCTTGTTTGTTAAAATGTACATTTTAACAAACCTCATGCTGCTTTTATAACTAGTTTTAACATATTTATGAATCTCTCATCTTGCCAACCCTTATTTATTTATCAATCACTGACCCAGGAGTCTTTGGCAGACGGGTATTGAACCGTGTTTCTTGGACTTCCTTTGCTTCGTCCTCTCAGTCTGGTGAAAAGTTTTAATCAGAGGGAGCGTTTGAGTTTGGGATCGTCTTCTCTTCTGAACATTTGACATCACAGGTATCGAAACGCCCCCTCGCCTCCGATACGCTCTCTCTCTCAACCCGTCGATCGACTTGTAGCTCATCAAATCGATCAGATCTCCGATTAACCCCTTCTTCACCGCGATGTCCGCCTGGCAGTCTAGCGTCAGAGCCGGGCTGTAGTTCACCTCCAGCAGCCACGGTTTAAACCTCACATCGATCAGGATATCGAACCCGAACAGCTCCACACAGTTGGGACAGGAAGGGACGGAGGGGGCAATGGTGAGGAGGGTCAACGTCACGATATTATTGATCCTCTGCCACAGAAGAAGCTCGTCGGTTCCTTGGCTGTGGAGGAAATGTCTGAACTTGCTCATCGTCCATTTGCACCCTTGTCCCACCTGCTGCTTCTCCGTTTTGTAGAAAGGTCCGAACTTATTGATGCTGGTGTTGGTGAGATGAGCGTAAAGGTTCTGGAGAGATGACAGGTTGTATTTTTCGGTGGAGAAACGCACCAGACCCTCCTGATGGATGTAAACCGTCAGAGGATGGAAACTCTTCACGCACACGTAGATCCGGAGGTCGAACTTGTAGCCGGAGATCAGCAGAGGATCGCTGACGTAGCGCTGCACGATGACGGAGCAGTCGTAGATCAAGTCTTTAATGTTCTCGAAGATGAAGATGCCTCTGCCTCTGGAGAGTCGGACAGGTTTACAGATCCAGTAGACCGGCAGGGTTTGGGTCAGGCGCTGGCGGTCGTACTCAGACAGGAAGCGGGTGAAGTCGTTGGGGAGGATGAAGGCGGTCGGACTGAAGTCGTAGAGAGACGAAGAGAAGGTGGCTCTCATCCTCCGCAGGTTACGAGCCAAACAGTCCTTTCAAAGAAGAACAGATACTGATTTTAGTCTCTGATCTACACCTGATTGAAGATAGGTGTTGGAATAATTGTACATAAGTTATCTCATATTTACCTATTATACTACTGTAACTAATCTGTTATTAGTTTGTACAAGTGTGCTGTGTGCTTGAGTTGTTTTTCAGGAAGTTCTGTAAGTGCGTACGTGTCTGGAGATGGATGACTCGCAGAAGTTCGGGTTGTCGTTGCGAAACAGGAGCCGCGCTGGACTTCAAGAGAGAAGCGGAACCAATCTTACGAAAGAGCCGTCCGAAGAGAGGAAAACAACATGTGCAAAGAAGCTGATATGAAAATGTGCATAGATGATAAGATTGATTATGTTGTTGCTGTGTGTCCCCATCCTTTAGAGCAACAACAATTGTGTAACCAGGGACTTCCCTAAATCTAATAAATAGCAAGGGTTCGAGAGATATGCCCCAGAACAGGAAGGAGATGTGTACTGGGCATATCTCTCTGTTCTCCTTGCAAGTAAAAACTCTAAACGCTGTGTCTTGTCTCCCTTTGTCTGATATTTGAATGTTTTAGGTTGCCTGAACCTGACATTTAACTTGGTCCTTCGAGCCGGATACCAACACACCTAAAGGATTCCAGCGGGTGTGGACGAATTCCAGAAAAGACCGTGGCCACAGCAGGGCTCCGTAGTGTGAGTTCTTAAGATCCTTTTCCAGGACTGGTTTTCGACTCACCTGCTGGAATCCAAAGGTTGACGGTATGCCGAGGGAAGAAAGACGACAGTGGTGAGTTAGAGTTTGTTTAAAACAAGCGATTGACTGAGGGTCATTGCGCGTTGTTTTGAAACCCTGTAAATTCTAGACACTAACAGGTATCGAGGGACGACGGAGTCCGAGAATATCCGTGTGAAGTAAAAATAGAGGACGGCAGAGTCCTGCAAAGTAAACGTTTAAAACTCAGTGAAACGTACGTGAGTGAATGAGAGTGTGAGTGGAAATAAAATACCATTAGGTATTTTCATTTCATACCAAGATAGTAGGATTGTAAACAGCAAACCTCTTGTGGATGTAAAGGCAAGAATTCTCCACTCGAAAGAGTTGAAGCGAGAATTACTACAACAGGGAGTTTTATTGCTGTCCTACTGACGAAAAAACCAGTTTTTAGAACACCCTAGGTGTTGAATAACTGGACCAAATTTCCTAAAATGGGGAAAAGAAGCGAGTAAACTAAAAACTATGAAATATACTCCAAAGATTGGAAATATGTTGAAACCCAGGATCCTGGTAAAATTAAGAACGTACGGATAGAGATACTAAGAGAAGCAACTAAAAGGTACTAAAATATAATAAATATCAAAACTTAGGGAGACGTCCCTAGAGCATAGAAAATAAAGAAGTATAACCCATTACAAAGTAATGAGTACATATAAGGAAGGAGAATAATATAATAATGAAATAAACTAGTTGGAATTTGTTAAAACTCAGTAATGATATATATATATAATTTTTTAAGAAATAAGCCTGTCAAGAAAAGTACAAATAGGAAGTGTAAAGTAGAGTAAGGGCAAAGTAGACGTATATACATAGATGCTCGAAGAAAAGCTGTGTTGTTGGTGTTGCAGTGAAAACGGACATGTGGCTCGACACTGTCCAGAGAAAGACAAGAAATGTTCTGAACGGAAGACATTAGGATGTTGGCGTTGCAGTACGGAAGGACACTTAGCTAGAAAATGTCCATTGAAGAAACAGACAGTTGATGAAGATGTTGCTCAGTTCTGTGCTGATATGGAAAGTTTTAGACACTCCTATCATCTGAATGTTGAAAAGGTGCAACAGATTAGGATGACTGTTTTGGGGCCAGATTGGCACTATGTGAGAGGAACATGGAGTCCTACGGGGAATCCAGTAGGGAATCCACCCATTGCGCAGGTGTTAGCTCATGATTCCGGGGAGCTGACTACTCGAGTTGGACAACTCATTGAGAGAGTTATTCAACGCTTTAGGCGTAGAGCAAACTATGTTGAAATAGGAAGAGTTAAACAAAGGGAAGATGAACCTTTTGAAGAATACAAAATTAGAATGACAAATGTGTTCAAAACCCATAGTAGTTTACAAGAAAATAATGATGTAAATGGAGCATTCCAACAGCAGCTAAAGAATGCTCTCCATGCAGGATCTAGAGATGCGATCCGTAACTGGGTTACTAAACATTACATAGAACTTCCAACAGGGAACCTTGACGAATATGTTAATCATGCCCTGCATGCAGAAAAAGTTGTAAAAAAGAATAAGAAAGCTGCAGGGACCTTTTATCATGATGAGGAAGAAGTTTTCTACCAGAGAGGAGGTGCTAGAGGAAGAGGCGTGAAACGTAGATTTAGAGGAAGAGGAGCAGGAAGAGGAAATTACAGACAGAATCAGAATCCTTCTGGTTGTTGGTGTTGTGGCAAAGATGGCCACATAGTTAGAGATTGTCCGGAGAGAAAGCATAATTCAGTCTGACTAGGCCAAGAATGGCAGGCAAAGTGTTATCAGGAGAGTGAACAGGATAAGACAAATGGAGATCTTTTAAATTTACAAGATATACTCTCAATGGATGATATGAAACCTGAAGTAAGATTATTGGTAAATGGAAAACCTGTTGTGTTTTTGTGTGATACAGGAGCTTGCAGGACAATCTGCAGGGAAGAAGTACCACAAGCTAAATTTAATGGCAATGATCTGCGAGTGGGAAATTAACTGAAGTTGAACAATCTGAGCCAGTGTGGCTAAGAGATCCAGATGGCTCGTCTTGCCGTCTATCCATTCTGATGTTTCCAGAATGTCCAGTTAACCTCCTTGGGAGAGATGGGTTGTTGTTATTAGGGCTAGCATTAGTGCCTACGCCAGAAGGGCGGATTGTAGTTAAAAGAAAAGCAGAACTACAGATGGGAGATTTTTTTGTTCTCCAAGGGATAGGATTACCACACTATTTCTATTCCCTCGATGTTCCCCATGAGACCGCAGATGCACTCTTGACCGAAGGAAGAAATGCCATAGTAAAACCACAAGACCAAATGAGTAAAGATGATTTGCATATCACCCTTTGGTACAAAATAACCCCAGGCCCAGATAAAGAATATGAAGCTAAATGAGCTAAAATGACTCCTACAAAAGTCACAGTGACATATGTGTATGGAGATGAGAAAAGTACAGCAGTAGCAGCTGTATCTTTAAGAACTTATGAGAAGAGCATGCACAAGTCCTGGTATCCACCCCATATATCCTTGTATAAAGACCAAAGTAAAGAATGGAAGGACTTGGGGAAAATGTCACTGATTGGATAGCCACGTCAGTAAACACGTGGGCAAGTGCATCAACAGGCCTGTCTAAGAAGGCGCTGTTTTGGCAAATACAAGTGCAAGAAGGAATACATTTGCATGTGTTCCCACCTAACAAAAGGTGATACATAATGTTGACAGAAGCAGAGGAAGGTCTGCTGAAGAATATTTCTGATAAACTATGGTCTAAAGGACTATCTGATGTAGGGCTGGTAAAGGGAGCCTTACCTGTTAAAATGTGACCCAAAACGGAGTACAGACCGTGTGTAAGACAGTATCCTCTAAAACAAGACACACTTGAAGGAATTAAGCCAGTAATAGAAGATTTGATTTCAGCAGGTGTGATAATTAAATGTAACGATTCACCTTGCAATACACCTATATTCCTAGTTAAAAAGCAAGCACTCTCTGTAGGATGGCGTATGGTGCAAGATTTACAAGCTGTAAACAATGCAGTGATTCAAAGAGCTCCATGTGTTCCAGATCCCTACACACTGCTAAACTCTTTAAGACCAGATGCTAAAGTATTTACTGTAGTGGATATTAGTAATGCATTTTTTTCTATGCCTGTAGATAAAGATAGTCAATTTTGGTTTGCTTTTACCTTTGGAGGCCAGAGATACACATATACCAGGTTGACTCAAGATTATTGTGAAAGTCCAACTATTTACTCTCAAGTAATAAGTGCAAGTATGGCGAAATTTCAACCCCCAGGGGGAAGTCAAGTTTTAATATATGTAGATGACGTGTTATTAGCCTCCCCTGATTTGGAAACATGTAAAGAAGACACTTTAGCTTTACTAAAACATTTGGCTGAAGAAGGCCATAAAGTAAGCAAAAGTAAACTCCAAATGTGTAAAATGCAAGTTAAATACTTGGGGCATAATTTAAGTGCGGGAGGAAGAACAATAATGGAGGACAGAAAGACTGCAATTCTCCAAGCTCCAAAACCTTTAGTAAAAAAAAAAGCAGATGATGTCATTTCTGGGGTTGACAAACTATTGCAGAAATTGGGTACCAAACTATGCTGAAATAACGGCACCATTAAGTAAATTTATGTATGAGGAAGACTTCAAAATGACATCTCAGCTAAAATGGACTGAAGAAGCTGAAAAAGCTTTCTGTGAAGTAAAGCAAGTGTCAGTGTCCAGTACAGCACTAGCATTGCCAGATTATAACAAACCATTTGTTTAGATGGTTGATTGTAAAGGTCATTTTATGACCTCTGTATTAGCGCAACATTATGGAGATAAAATGAAACCTATAGCTTATTTCTCATCTAAATTAGATAGTGTAGCTTGCGCATTACCTCATTGCGTAAGAGCTGTTATTGCAGCCTCGATGGCTGTGGAAACAAGTGCAACTATAGTATTGTTTCATCCTTTGACTTTAAAAGTACCACATGCTGTTTCAGCATTACTGCTACAAACAAATATGACATTCTTGTCACCTGCAAGACACGTCTTGCATGTCTACCCTGCTGTCTCAACCACATCTTACTATTGAAAGATCTAAACCCTGCTACCTTATTACCGTTACCAGAAGATGGTATGAAGCTTGATTGTCAAGAATTAGCAGAGCAAATGGCAAAAAGCAGAGCTGATTTAAAAGATCAACCATTAGAAACAGGGGAAGTTTTGTTTGTAGATAGTTACTCTAAAAAAGATGAAAAAAAGGAGAACTCAAACAGGATATGTGGTAGTAACTAAAACCACAGTGATAAAAGCAGAACAGCTACCCTCTCACTATTCAGCACAAGCAGCTGAACTTATAGCTCTAACTGAAGCATGTAAATTAATGAAGGATGCATTCGCTACAGTACTATGTATGACCAGAAAATAAACCTATCCTACCAAAAAAAACTTAATAATAAATATAAATGGGCAGCAATATTGAGTCATGGTGTCACATGTCTCAACAGGAGGGATAGTAGGACAGATACATCAATACTATACCACTTATGGGTTCAATTCTTATTCAAAATTTTTTTGTAGAGCATGTCTGACATGCGCTAAACATAATCCACAAGGAAATCTGAGACCGCGTAGAGGATGTTTTCCTACACCTCAGTACCCGTTTCAAATTATCCACATGGACTTTATAGAATTGAACCAAAGTGAAGGGAAAAAGTATTGTCTAGTCATAATAGATGCATTTTCAAAGTGGATTGAAATCTTTCCAACAAAACAACCAGATGCTTCAACAGTAGCAAAGGAATTGTGTAAGGATATTATTCCCAGGTATGGAATTCCTGAAAAGATATATAGTGATAGTGGAGCTCATTTCGTTAACCAAGTGATTAAGAAGATTGGTGTAATGTTCCACATAGATTTAAAAAATCATTGTGCATATCATCCTCAAAGTGCAGGATTAGTAGAAAGAATGAATGGAACAGTTAAGAATAGGCTGAAGAAATGTATGGAGGAAACAGGAAGACCGTGGACACAATGTTTAGACCTGGTAAAGTTGTATATTAAATAAGATCATTTCGACTGAGGACTCTGACAGGGGAGGTGAGCCAAAGACTGATAATAGGGTGGATCTGGACGTTTAGAGTGCAGGTACACCTGAAAATCAGTGAAGATCTTAAAAGCCACCGAACCTAGTAGAGGAGGTCTCTCGGCCAATATGACTAAGACTGACTGTTTGACAAATTACCTATAAATGTGACTGGCTTTTGTGCTCTCGTGATATTACTGTTACCAGTTTCTGTACTTCCTATGACTGCTAAGGATTTAATGCTTAGGACTTTTAGCCTTATGTCACAACAGTGGCCTCGTAAGAAAAGATCCACTGTTTGGTTGACAGATAAAGATCCAACTTACATTGATGCTATCGGTGTTCCATGCGGTGTACCTAGTGAATACAAATTGGCTGATCAAGTTGCGGCAGGATTTGAGTCCACCCTCTGTTGGTGGTGTACCCTAAATAAAAATGCAGACAGGATTAACTACATCCATTACAATGTTCAAAAACTAGGAAATTGGACTCAGAGTGGGTTTGAAGCTGTGCACGGCCAATTGGCAGCTACTTCCCTTATGGCTTTTCAGAACAGAATAGCGCTGGATATGCTGTTGGCAGAAAAAGGTGGTGTGTGTGCAATGTTCGGGGAAAAGTGTTGTACTTTTATCCCCAACAATACAGCTGCTGATGGCAGTCTGACTAAGGCCATTGAGGGCCTGCGTTCACTGAATGGTAAAATGAAAGACCATTCCGGTGTTGACACCACCTTGTGGGATTCATGGATGAATACTTTTGGAAAGTATAGAGCTCTGGTGTCTTCTATCCTAGTCTCGATTGTAGTTTTTGCAGCGATCTTAACCTTGTGTGGATGTTGTTGTATCCCTTGTCTGCGTTCCCTAGTTAACAGATTGATTACTACTGAAATTACACCCGTGGAAAATCGATTTGCTCAAATGTATCCTTTGCTTGGACATGATGATAATGATAATGATGATCCTGAGGATAATATGCCTGATCTGTTTCCCATTCCGTCTGATGTTGACCCGGATTGGTAAACAGTAAAAGAAAACAAATAACTCTGAGTGTAAACTTATTTGTGTTCATAAAAATGATCTTACAACTGAAAATCTTTTGAAGTGGTTGATATAAGTGATATGAGAATTTGGGCAAATATGTGATAAACAGGAGGGAAATGTTGGAATAATTGTACATAAGTTATCTCATATTTACCTATTATACTACTGTAACTAATCTGTTATTAGTTTGTACAAGTGTGCTGTGTGCTTGAGTTGTTTTTCAGGAAGTTCTGTAAGTGCGTACGTGTCTGGAGATGGATGACTCGCAGAAGTTCGGGTTGTCGTTGCGAAACAGGAGCCGCGCTGGACTTCAAGAGAGAAGCGGAACCAATCTTACGAAAGAGCCGTCCGAAGAGAGGAAAACAACATGTGCAAAGAAGCTGATATGAAAATGTGCATAGATGATAAGATTGATTATGTTGTTGCTGTGTGTCCCCATCCTTTAGAGCAACAACAATTGTGTAACCAGGGACTTCCCTAAATCTAATAAATAGCAAGGGTTCGAGAGATATGCCCCAGAACAGGAAGGAGATGTGTACTGGGCATATCTCTCTGTTCTCCTTGCAAGTAAAAACTCTAAACGCTGTGTCTTGTCTCCCTTTGTCTGATATTTGAATGTTTTAGGTTGCCTGAACCTGACAATAGGGATTGTTGCTTATACAAGTGGCTCAATTTTTTGGGAGGGGGGCATAGATCAATAAATCTTTATTTGTATAGAGCCAAGTCACAAAAGTCCGAGAGAGACACATTGAAGGTCCGGGACTGGAATCTGTCATCCGGACGTCTCCAGGCCCAGATTACCTATGAGACCAGAAAGCACAGACAACTCCGTGGAAGAAGTTTAGCTTATTGATGCATTAATAGAACATGAATGTTAATGGATATAGATGGATGGACAGAGAGAGAGAGGGATGAGGAGAGAGAGGCCCAGTGCATCATGGGAGTCCCCCGGCAGTCTAAGCCTATAGCAGCATAAGCTAAGATCTCTAACTATAAGCTTTATCAAACTGGAAAGTTTTAAGCCTACTCTTAAATGTAGAGAGGGTGTCTGCCCCCCAGACCATAGAGAGGCTTTATACCAAGGTCTCCATCGACTACTAAAACACATTAAAGTCAGAACAGAGCATATAATAAACTAATTCATTAAAACTTTCCATCTCACTTGAACTATGAACAAGCACACATCATGAATATCATCCAACAGAAAAACACTAAAATCATCTCTTGAACAAACTAAATTAAAGATCTTCTCGCCTTGCGCGTGATGCCGACAGTCTTGGGATGGTGGTTGAGGCGTTGCCACGGTAACAGCTTGTGATATTCAGCGCTGCGAAACGCCGATCCTCGCCAGTAGAGGTTCCAGTCTTCCTCCTCTCGTTGTCCTTCGTCGTATTCCTCCCATCCTCGCTCCAGAAGAACTTCCCTCACCAGCTCAGGACCTCGCTCATGAAGTCTGAACACCAGCGACGATGCAGCCATGCAGCAGCCATGCAGCCATGCAGCCATGCAGCATCGTAGCCTGCAGACACAAGAGATAGATTAA
>JAJDFG010001467.1:25000-34871 GCA_021039105.1 Scomber colias
ATAATGTAGTTTATAGTGTATTATTACCACAGCGGTAGAGTGTGTTAATGTAGTTTATAGTGTATTATAATGTAGTTTATAGTGTATTATAATATAATAGTGTATTACCACAGTGGTAGAGTGTGTTGGTGTAGTGTGTAGTGTATTATAATGTAGTTTATTATAATGATGTATTATAATGTTATTATATAGTTTTATTACCACAGCGGTAGAGTGTGTTGGTGTAGTGTGTAGTTTATAGTGTATTATTACCACAGCGGTAGAGTGTGTTAGTGTAGTGTGTAGTTTATAGTGTATAGTATTATTACCACAGCGGTAGAGTGTGTTAGTGTAGTGTGTAGTTTATAGTGTATAGTATTATTACCACAGCGGTAGAGTGTGTTAGTGTAGTGTGTAGTTTATAGTGTATTATAATGTAGTCTATTATTACCACAGCGGTAGAGTGTGTAGTTTATAGTGTATTATAATGTAGTTTATTATTACCACAGCAGTAGAGTGTGTTAGTGTAGTGTGTAGTTTATAGTGTATAGTATTATTACCACAGCGGTAGAGTGTGTTGGTGTAGTTTATATGTTTATAGTGTATAGTTTATTATAGTATAGTTATTACCACAGCGGTAGAGTGTGTTGAGTCTCTGGATGTCCAGCAGGCTGAGGTAATTCCTCTGACCCATGTGATCTGCTCCCTGCTTCGCTAACATCGTCGGTCCTCCATCTTTACTGAAGAAATATCTGAAACACATAATAACACGTTGATATAGATATGTATATAGGTTTATATGTATATGATGTGTAACAGTGATGAATAACCAGGAGCTGAGCTGTGAGCTGGTAGACTTACGGTCCGTAGTGCATGATGGAGTCAACGTCATACGGGAGGTTCAGAGTGTCTCCTGGTTTCTTCTTGAAGTTCTTTTTACTCGCTTTAAAAAGAAAAAGTAAAGATTTACCTTCATCATAAGAAAACATTTAATAGCTGTGTACAAATGTTTCATATGATTAGAGAGAACATTAAAGTGTGTAACTGAGATGATTGTCACATTACAGCTAGTCTGGAGCCAGACAGACACAGAGAGAACGAGAGAGGAAGGGAGGGGGAAAGAAGGAAAGGAGGAAAGGACGGAAGGGAGGGACGGAGGAAGGAAGGGGGAAAGAAGGAAGGGAGGGAAAGAAGGAAGGGAGGGAAGAAGGAAGGAAGGAAAGGAGGGAGGAAGGAGGGAAGGAGGGAAGGAAAGGTAGGAAAGGAAAGGAGGGAGGAAAAAAGGTAGGAAAGAAGGACAGAGGAAAGAAAGAGAAGGAGGGTGGGAGGAAAGAAGGAAGGGAGGGAGGAAGAAGGAAGGAAGAAGGAAGGAAAAGAGGGACAGTACAGATGGAAGGAAAGGAGGAAAGGACGGAAGGGAGGGACGGAGGAAGGAAGGGGGAAAGAAGGAAGGGAGGGAAGAAGGAAGGGAGGAAAGGAGGGAGGAAGGAGAGAGGAAGGAGGGAAGGAGGGAGGAAGGGAAGGTAGGAAAGGAAAGGAGGGAGGGAGGAAAGGAAAGGAGGGAGGAAAGAAGGACAGAGGAAAGAAAGAGAAGGAGGGTGGGAGGAAAGAAGGAAGGAAAGTAGGGAGGCAAGGAAAGGAAAGACTGAAGGAAAGGAAGGAAGGGAGGAGAAGAAAGGAAAAGCGGGAGAAAAGAGGGAAGAAAGGGGGATGGAGGAAGGAAGGGAGGAAGGAAAGAAGAATAAGATCTGGGAGGACGACACAAGGGTCAATTGCTTTGTTTTACACTCAGTGGCTTAAAGAAAAAAAAAAAGATTAAAGCAGCTTTATATGATGATGTAATGTGTCAATAGTTTAGCAGGAACCTCCTGATGATGATGATGGTGGTGAAGGTGATGATGATGATGAAGAAGAGCAGTGTTACCTTGTTTGATGTGGTCCCAGTTAACAGTGATGTACTGGTCCCGGTCCTGTCTGGTGTGTTCATGGTGCAGACCCAGCGAGTGGATGATCTCATGGCACAGGTTCCCTACGCTGCAGGTCCGACCGTAGTACAGAGACTGAGCTCCTCCACGGACGCCCACAAACGACGCACAGCTGCAGACACACACACGCACACGCACACGCACACGCACACACACACACACACACACACACACACTAATCATTAGTCAATCTATAGCTGCACTGATTAGTTGATGTGTGACTGATATTTTGTCCTTTTCTGGACTCACAGCATCAGTTACACCCTCTGCACATTAACCTTCCTGTCGTCCTCCCGGGTCAAATTGACCCCTTCCATTTTTCCTTCCTTCCTTCCGTCCGTCCTAAAGTCCTCCCTCTTTTCATCCTTACTCCCTACGCCCGCCCTCCTGTCCTCCCTCTTTTCATCCTTACTCCCTACGCCCGCCCTCCTGTCCTCCCTCTTTTCATCCTTACTCCCTACGCCCGCCCTCCTGTCCTCCCTCTTTTCATCCTTACTCCCTACGCCCGCCCTCCTGTCCTCCCTCTTTTCATCCTTACTCCCTACGCCCGCCCTCCTGTCCTCCCTCTTTTCATCCTTACTCCCTACGCCCGCCCTCCTGTCCTCCCTCTTTTCATCCTTACTCCTCCCTCCCTCCTTACTCCTCCCTCCCTCCCCCTTTTCATCCTTACTCCTCCCTCCCTCCCTCCCTCTTTTCATCCTTACTCCTCCCTCCCTCCCTCCCTCCCTCCCTCCCTCTTTTCATCCTTACTCCTCCCATCCTTACTCCTTCCTCCCTCCCTCCCTCTTTTCATCCTTACTCCTCCCATCCTTACTCCTTCCTCCCTCCCTCCCTCCCTCCTTTCATCCTTACTCCTCCCATCCTTACTCCTTCCTCCCTCCCTCCCTCTTTTCATCCTTACTCCTCCCATCCTTACTCCTTCCTCCCTCCCTCCCTCCCTCTTTTCATCCTTACTCCTCCCATCCTTACTCCTTCCTCCCTCCCTCCCTCTTTTCATCCTTCCTCCCTCCCTCTTTTCATCCCTACTCCTCCCATCCTTACTCCCTACTCCTCCCATCCTTACTCCCTACTCCTCCCATCCTTACTCCCTACTCCTCCCATCCTTACTCCCTACTCCTCCCATCCTTACTCCCTACTCCTCCCATCCTTACTCCCTACTCCTACTTTTATTTATCCATCATCCTCATTATTTCTAAAACTACACAGTGAGGCTAAATATTACTCTTTTTTAATGCTTTCAGTGAGGTGACCTTTGACCTTTGACCCTCTCACCCTTTGCCGCTGAGGAACTTGAGGTAGTTGAGCTCATTGGTTCGTCTCTTGAAGCGAATACACGTCACATCTGAAATCATCTTAAAGGCGGCGAAGATGTTGGAGGCTCGATCAGCTGAGAGGATAAAAGCACAGAAACTATTATAGTTTATAATCTTTATATTTTATATTTTACTCTGATGATAATGATAATGTGAGAGCTGTTAGTCAGAAACACAGAAACTGACCCAGATCAGGACTGATGGTAAACGGGACGACAGCATTCGCCCACAACTGCTGAACAGCATTCCTGTCCTCCTGAAAGTTTATACACATCATCATCATCATCATCATCATCATCATCATCATCAGCAGCAGCTGGACAAGAACTGCTTCATCTCTTTTTTAAGTTTAGTTGAAAATGTTTAAAAGCTGTTAAATGAATGTGTCAAACCAGCAATCAGGAGAACAAATGAACATTAAAGTGTGTTACGGTTCATCATCCAAACTCCTCAATAAACTCCAATACATTCAGAACTCCGCTGCCCGCCTGCTCACCCCCACACCCGCTCCCAAGAACACATCACCCCTGTCCTCCCAAAAACTGCACTGGCTCCCCATCTCACACCGTCCTCCTGCTCACCCACAAATCACTTAACAACCTGGCCCCCACCTACCTCACAGACCTGCTCCACCATTACACTCCAACCCCTCCCGTGCCCTCCGATCCCCAGAGGGAAATCTCCTTGCCCTACCCCCTCGGGCCAAGCACCGAATTTGGGGGGGACGTAGCCTTCTCCACTGCCGCCCCCACCCCACCCTCTGGAATTCACTCCCCAAACCCATCAGAGACTGTACAGACCCCCATACCTTCAAATCACTCCTAAAATCACACCTTTTTAAACTGGCTTTTAACCTGTTAACTGTTTATCCTCTTTTCATTTGTAGGTCTTTTTTTTAACCTACATTGTTTGGTGGTGTGTTACATTGTTCTATATTTTAATTGTGTCATTTGTAAAGCGTCCTTTAGCACTTGTAAAAGCACGTTATAAATAAAATGTATTACTACATTTATTATTGTTCTGTCTGTAATGATTCCTCCTGTTCATGCTGACCATTAGAAGAAACTATGTATGCAGGTTTTAACAGTCAGTATGAAGAACAGGAGGAATGATTACAGACTTCTTTTAAATCAGGTGAAACTAAATAAATAAATAATCATCTTACCGGCATGATGATGTCTCCCTCCAGAACGATGACATCATGATTGAGCTCTGAGACAGTTTGAGTGTAAATTTAACAACAAGGTTAAAACTTGAGTTGATTTCTGCTGATTCAGCATTTATAATAAAATATATAATAAAGTTAAAGTTTACCTTCTAAAGTTTCTGCATCGGCTTCTTTTCCTTCGACTGAAGTCACAGAACCTGAAGATATATCACATTTAGATTAGTAATAGAAATAGTGAGAAGGAGAGGAAGGAAAGGAAGGAGGAGGAACAAAGAGAAGGAGGGGAGGAAAGAAGAGAAGGAGGAAAGGAAGGAGAAGGAGGAGAACCAGAATATGGACGAAGAGTGAAAGAAGGAGAGGAAGGAAAAGAAAAAAAAGGGTCAGGAAAGAATAGAAGGAGAGGAAAGAAGAACAAGAATAATATGGAAGATAAGGAGAAGACGGAGGAAGAAGGAGAAGAACGAAGGAGCAGGAAGAAGAGAGGAAAGCAGCACCAACCTGAAGCATTGCTGTTCTCATTCTTATCATTTAATGAAACTCTTCCTGCAGACACAAACACACACAAATCATTACATTTATCATTTTTATTCATCATCATTTATTTAAAGATAAAAACCTGCTACAATCAAACTTTTACCTTTTAAATGCTTCAGATCAGCTCCTGAGGTGACGGTAACGTTTCCTACTGAAGGAAATTCATCTTTATATTCTCACAAATATTAAATAAGAAGATACAAATATTAAATAAAAAGTGCAAAAATTAAAATGTGACTAACCTGAAGCAGCAGCAGTAGTAGTAGTATTAATAGTAGTAGTAGTAGTAGTAGTATTATGAGCTGCTTCAACGGGAACGCCACCGACTAAAATAAAAAATAAACCAGTTAAAAATCATCTTTATTTATTAATCAGAATATATTTATTATATTTCAGTTCGTACCTGTAGACACACAGAAGAAGAAGAAGAAGAAGAGCAGCAGCTTCATGTTGATCCTCCAACAAACCAAACAGCTGTGAACTCAACTCACATCTGATGATAAATGATTCAAACTCACCAAACAGCTGTCATCATTTAACTGTGATTACTGTCATACTTCAGTCTGACCACTAGAGGGCAGCACACCTCTGTATATCATAGACTGTATGATTACTGTCATACTGCAGTCTGACCACTAGAGGGCAGCACACCTCTGTATATCACAGACTGTATGCTTTATATTTGTATATTCACTTACAACAATACTAATATGGAGGAGAGGAGAGGAAGAGGAAGAAAGGGTGAGGAGAGGAAAGAAGGAGAAGAAAAGATGAGGAGAAAGAAGGAGAAGAAAGGATGAGGAGAAAGAAGGAGAAGAAAAGATGAAGAGAAAGAAGGAGAAGTAAAGATGAAGAGAAAGAAGGAGAAGAAAGGATGAGGAGAGGAAAGAAGGAGAACAAGAATAATATGGAGAAGGAGGAGGAGGATGATAAAAAAGAATAAGGAGAAGAAGAATGGAGGAAAAAAGAGGAAAGGAGGAGCAGAAGTTAACCTCCTACACTGTTCATAACTCAAACCTCACGTTTCTCCCACTTCCCCTGAACGCAGCATGAGCTCCCATCATGTGACTCCCCCCTTTCTCGTCATCGCCGTCATGTGACCCCGTCTTGTCATCAGTCACGTGACGTCCTGTCATGTGGTGCATCACTTCCTCAGTGACAGAGTCCGCAGAGAGACAGATCCTCACTCTGCTGCATCATGTCTGCCTTCTAGCTCCACACCTCCGAACACAACACCGTCTCTAATCATGTCGTGTGGCCGCTCCGACCCTCACTGTTCCCGGCTACTGCTGCTGCTGTGGGTCGGTCTCTGCTATGGAGCCCTGGAGGAGGAACCCATGCAGCGGTACCAGGACTTGTGCAGGTATTAAAAAAAACACAAATAAAAACACCTTAAAAAAGCTGCTACACATCCTGTTTACTATCAATACTCAATAATACAGCTTCAGCATTTTATTATATATTTATGCGTCTAAATGAACTTTTACATCCGGTTTTGTTGTGAAAACATGAACGCTGCCTCACGTTTTTATTATCTTATCTTTAAGGTTTCATAACTTTTAAATTAGCTTCATATTATTTATAGTCTTACATAATATGAGCGTCTAAAAACATTTACATACCACAAAATAATGTAATATATATATTTATGCTTTTATTTTGTTAAATATAAGCGTCTAATAACGAAACTGATGACCTAGTTTTGTTACTTTTAGTGTGAAACTTAGTGAGAGAAAATGCTTTTAGTGTAATAATGAACAAAAGTATAATTTAAGCTGCTCATTATTTTAATATTAATCATTTAAAACTAAAACACAGTGATAAATGTGTCATTTATTTGCTTTAAAGTCCAAATATACTCGGTTTTCTGTCTCTTATGTGATATATTTTAGTTTTAAACTCACATTTTAAAAGATTTAAAGACCAAATATGTTTTATTTGTATTTAATTAAAGTCTCATTCAAATGATTAACTTATTACAAAAGTCTCTGATTAGTTTAATATCTGACAAATAATCAATTAAATGATGAAACCCCTTCAAAATAAAAGTAAACAAAACACTTTGTAATGATTGCGTAACATTCAAGTCATTAAGAGTCTGAAGTACTTTTACTTTACTGTAGTACAGTTAGAGGTACTTGTACTTTACTGTAGTACAGTTTGAGGTACTAGTACTTTACTGTAGTACAGTTAGAGGTACTAGTACTTTACTGTAGTACAGTTTGAGGGTACTAGTACTTTACTGTAGTACAGTTAGAGGTACTTGTACTTTACTGTAGTACAGTTTGAGGTACTAGTACTTTACTGTAGTACAGTTAGAGGTACTTGTACTTTACTGTAGTACAGTTTGAGGTACTAGTACTTTACTGTAGTACAGTTTGAGGTACTAGTACTTTACTGTAGTACAGTTTGAGGTACTTGTACTTTACTGTAGTACAGTTAGAGGTACTAGTACTTTACTGTAGTACAGTTTGAGGTACTAGTACTTTACTGTAGTACTGTTAGAGGTACTAGTACTTTACTGTAGTACAGTGTGAGGTACTAGTACTTTACTGTAGTACAGTTAGAGGTACTTTTACTTCACTGTAGTACAGTTAGAGGTACTTATACTTTACTGTAGTACAGTTTGATGTACTTTTACTATACTGTAGTACTGTTTGATGTACTTGTACTTTACTGTAGTACAGTTTGAGGTACTTGTATTTTACTGTAGTACAGTTTGAGGTACTTTTACTTCACTGTAGTACAATTTGAAGTACTTGTACTTTACTGTAGTACAGTTTGAGGTACTAGTACTTTACTGTAGTACAGTTGGAGGTACTAGTACTTTACTGTAGTACTGTTAGAGGTACTAGTACTTTACTGTAGTACAGTGTGAGGTACTAGTACTTTACTGTAGTACAGTGTGAGGTACTAGTACTTTACTGTAGTACAGTTAGAGGTACTTTTACTTCACTGTAGTACAGTTAGAGGTACTTGTACTTTACTGTAGTACAGTTAGAGGTACTTTTACTTTACTGTAGTACAGTTTGAGGTACTTGTACTTTACTGTAGTACAGTTAGAGGTACTTGTACTTTACTGTAGTACAGTTTGAGGTACTTGTACTTTACTGTAGTACAGTTTGAGGTACTTGTACTGTACTGTAGTACAGTTTGAGGTACTTGTACTTTACTGTAATACAGTTTGAGGTACTTGTACTTTACTGTAGTACAGTTTGAGGTACTTATACTTTACTGTAGTACAGTTTGAGGTACTAGTACTTTACTGTAGTACAGTTTGATGTACTTTTACTATACTGTAGTACTGTTTGATGTACTTGTACTTTACTGTAGTACAGTTTGAGGTACTTGTATTTTACTGTAGTACAGTTTGAGGTACTTTTACTTCACTGTAGTACAATTTGAAGTACTTGTACTTTACTGTAGTACAGTTTGAGGTACTAGTACTTTACTGTAGTACTGTTAGAGGTACTAGTACTTTACTGTAGTACAGTGTGAGGTACTAGTACTTTACTGTAGTACAGTGTGAGGTACTAGTACTTTACTGTAGTACAGTTAGAGGTACTTGTACTTTACTGTAGTACAGTTTGAGGTACTTGTACTGTACTGTAGTACAGTTTGAGGTACTTGTACTGTACTGTAGTACAGTTTGAGGTACTTGTATTTTACTGTAGTACAGTTAGAGGTACTTGTACTTTACTGTAGTACAGTTTGAGGTACTTGTACTTTACTGTAGTACAGTTTGAGGTACTTGTACTTCACTGTAGTTCAGTTTGAGGTACTTTACTGTAATACTGCATACTACATCACTATAATACTGCAGTAGTTTTACTGTATTTAAAGGTGTTTTCATGCAGTACTTGTACTAGTATAAAGTAGTATAAAGTAGTATAAAGTACTTGTCCCAGCAGTAATCATATGTAAATGTAATGTTGTGATGTTGTTATTAGAGCTCAGTCTCTCTCAGTCAGCTGCAGGTTAAATATTGACTCAGTCATGAGGCTGAATGATAACCAGGTGGAGTTAAACTGCTCCGTCAGGTTGTTTAACGCAGATTCACTTCCTGGTTCAGTCTCAGCCTACTGGTTAAAGGACGAGTTCACTACTCATACCAAGTATTACAATATGGAGAGTAAATGAGTTTATTTAGTATTAAATATGAGACCGGTCAGAAAATACTAGTACAGTTAGAGGTACTAGTATTTTACTGTACTGCAGTTTGAGGTACTAGTACTTTACTGTAGTATTGTTTGAGGTACTTTACTGTGGTACAATTTGAGGTACTTGAACTTTACTGTAGTACAGTTTGAGGTACTAGTACTTTACTGTGGTACAATTTGAGGTACTTGTACTTTACTGTGGTACAATTTGAGGTACTTGAACTTTACTGTAGTACAATTTGAGGTACTTGAACTTTACTGTAGTACAATTTGAGGTACTAGTACTTAACTGTGGTACAGTTTGAGGTACTTGTACTAACTCTCTCTCTCTCTCCCTCTCCCTCTCTCTCTCCTCTCTCTCCCCCCCCCCCTCTCTCTCTCAGTTATAAATGGGAGGCTTTGGACCGGGATAATAATGTGAAATATACTCTGAAGCTGTGCGACTCTTCACCACCGACCGGCTGCAGCGCTGAAACGGCCGTCTGTGCACAAGACCTGAGCAGCAGCAGCTATCACTCTGTCGGTGAGTACACACACACACACACACACACACACACACACACACACACACACACACACAATAAATACTCATAAATTATAAATAATGACTCGTATAAAAAGAGGAAGTCACTTATGAATCTGCAGTTGAGGGATAAAATGTATTGTGATGTCATGTTTGCTGTAATTAAGACATTTTATGATTGAAGTTGCATTTTTCCCACAGCCCTTAAA